>CAWUFW010018753.1:0-210388 GCA_963921515.1 Calotriton arnoldi | reverse complement strand
TGCCTGAACGTTATTGTAGCCCTAAGTAGTACAGCCCTTACAGCACAGACATAGAGTCTGCATATTCCCAGAAAGAAAACCCACCCCTATCCCGTGCATCCAGCACTCCAAGGTATGTGCCTATGTGTTGTGTGATTCACTGTTGCTTAACCACTGTTTGTTTATGTAAGTGTTTTGTATAGCACTGATTTGGCCATGCATGTTTATCGCATATCGCTGGTTTAGGAATGTTTATTTCTCCAGAGTACAACGTGTCAAACTAGGACTGCAAGTCGTTTCTGCGCTTTTGTAGGATTGTTGCACGAGACTTCTGTGAACACTCGCAGAGAACAGAAGCATCGGAAAACGCTTTGCGCTCACGCGCGTATAAACTGAAGGCATTTTTATCTGCACGTTGCCTCGCGTCTAAACGCGTGCAAAGTAGCAGCCGCTTTAGGTGCGGTTCGGGTGTGGCATGACTATAAAATGCCACACCCAAGTTCCAGAAGGCGCTTAGTCTTCTGACTACGGTTGCGGTGGCATCATCTCTACTTACCTGGACGTCTCCGGTTTCCTGGAACTTCAGCTTCAGCAGCATCCTCGACTCCTGAAAACAACAAGAAAGAAAGAAAGCTAAGTCACATCTTGATTCTTGTTCATAAAGGCGCCCATCGCAAGACAGTAGAGACTAACAGCGTGCAGCAGGAAAAGACTATTTTGGGACCCCTCTTTAATTACGGAAAGGATATTTCGCAAAGCATGTTTTAGAAAGACTTTTGCAGTGAAAGTCTTAAGACTATTAGTTATGTTATAGATGTATATATTTCTATGTTTGGTGCATATCATTTATTTTTCGAAATACAGAATCAAGTGATGAAACAAAGAAGGGGATCTAATATAGAAGTAAGTAATTAGGCATAAGAACTGGATAAGACTCTATTACTGTCATGCGAAGAGTTTCTTGTGTAACAGGATTGAAGAGTTCATATCTTGTTTTATTATTAAACAGAGGAGAACAACATCTTCATCCTTACGGACACAACCATCGTCACTTCCCCTGAAGGACAACATCCATCACACGACGACAACTAGGACGCTAAGTTCATTCCTGTGGATTCGCAGGTAGGACTATTACACCACTCATTTCCCAGACGCAAAAGATAGGGACTGTAGACTTGCTAGTGTTTACCATTAGATATTACGCCCCTAAAATTACTTCTTGTTGCCTCGCAGGTCGACAACAGGGATCCATCAGCGTCCGAATCCGGCCCTCCTCCCTAGGTTCTAATTTCGTAGCCACAGTGTATGTACATAACCACTGGTTATACCTTAGGGGTTCTGGGAGGTTGGCTCATAGCGTCTCTGCGAAACACAGCCACGCACCTTACAGGTAAGAGACCTACATCTTGCAGGTAAGAGTGTGTTGGTACCTTGACAGAAGACTAAGCCCACGAATACAGTTTCGCCCAGACGCTATGGACCAACCATCACAGAACTCGTTGCAGCAAATTGCTGCTCTTTTGGCAGATATCAAAGCAGAAAATGCGGAATTACGTAAAGATGTTTCAGTTCTGCAAGCTAACATAGCAGCATCTGATACAGCTAGAGCACAGCAGTGGAGCTTCCCATCAGCATCTAAACCAATAATAAAACCATCCAGTTTTCAACCCCGTATGCAGAGCAATGGCACTGATGCCCTGCCTACGCAGATTCAGGTAATAACTCCAGCCTCAGTTCCGTTAGCACCCCCCGAGAGGTTTTATGGGGATAGCAGCAAATTTACAATATTCTTGAATCAATGCCATCTTCATTTTGTAGCTAAAAACACTGCTTTTCCGGATGATTCATCCAAGGTAGTTTTCATCTTATCCTATTTAGGCGGGGACGCGGCCTTATGGTCAGTACCTATTGTCGAATGGGATGATCCCATTCTTTATGACCTCAGGCGGTTTAAACACACAATGAAAAAATTATTCGCTAAACATGTCTTCGTGCAGTCAGCAGATCATGAATTATTAAATCTGAAACAAGGCTCCTCTGATCTATTACATTATATTTCAATATTTAATAGACTTGTGATTGAGGCTGAGTGGCCCGAAGAGAAACGTGTTTCTTTATTTTATCGAGGCCTTAAGGATGATTTAAAAGATATGGTCACCCAAATCTTGGACCCCCCAACGGATTGTGGGGAATTTATAGATCTTGTGGTGAAATGAAATCATCGTTTATCCGAACGCAGAGGAGAGAAAGGGAGAACCGATCATAAAGTGTTTCAATATAAAGAGAGATTCAGTAGCAAATCTGAATCAGTTACCAAACCAGACCTGGGGGAACCTATGCAGATTGGAACCATTAGAGGCCCTCTCACCAAGGAAGAGAAAGATAAACGCAGGAAGTTAAATCAATGTTTATATTGCGGGAAGGCGGGGCATTTCGTAAAAGAATGTCCCAGTCGGCCTACAAAAACAAGAGTTAAGGTAAATGAGGTGGCTACCTCACAGCAGTCGGAAAACTAGAATGCTCGACAAACGACGAGGTCGGTTTCTCGAGTAAACAGTCTAGCTTGGCCTCCACTACTCCCACAGTATCTCAGTGTCATATCAGCATCCGAGTATTGTTACAATCACATGAGGACAAAACCAGAGCTTGGTCCATCGATGCCTTAATTGATTCAGGAGCCACAGGCAATTTTATCGATGCACGATTAACGCACGAGTTAGGATTGAAAAGTGTCCCAAAAAAAACCCCGGAAATAGTAAGAGCCGTCGATGGGAAGGAATTAACCTCCGGTCCCATAAAACATCACACCGAAACTCTTACCATGACCTGTGGCACAAAACACAGCAAAAATATATATTTTGACATCATTGATGCCCCTCAATTTCGCTTAATACTAGGAATCCCTTGGTTAGTGTTACATAACCCTCTTATTGACTGGTCACAAAAGACAGTTCTATTTAAATCAGAGTATTGTATCTCTGAATGTCTACAACACCAAGAGTTTGAACATTTAGCCCAGGGGTATGACTTTCCTATGGAGTCCAAGAATGTGTTAGTATTGGAGGGGGTTCCTCGAGAGTATGAAGATCTCATAGACGTTTTTGACAAGAAAAAAGCAAACACCCTACCACCACATAGGGATTACGACTGTCGCATAGATTTGACTCCTGGCGCCACGTTACCTTGCAGTCGTATTTATGCTTTGACAGAGTCTGAGACGGAGCACTTGCGTAATTATCTGGATGAATACCTTGCCAACGGATTCATTAGACACTCCAAATCACCGGTTTCATCGTCTCTTTTTTTCATACTGAAGAAAGGGGGGGAATTACGCACGTGTATCGATTACCGCGCAATCAACAACATGACCATAAAAAATCGGTATCCCTTACCATTAATACCAACACTACTAGACCAACTAAAAGATGCAACCATTTATACTAAACTGGATTTACGCGGAGCTTACCACCTTGTATGAGTCCGTGAGGGCAATGAATGGAAGACGGCCTTCCGTACCAAATTCGGCCTTTATGAATATCAAGTGATGCCCTTCGGACTCTGCAACGCTCCGGCAGCATTCCAGTTCTTTATAAATGAGGTTCTAAGGGATTTTCTGGACATATGCTGCGTAGTATACATTGATGATATACTGATCTATTCAAAATCCACAGAAGCACATGTAAAACAAGTAAGAGCCATTCTTCAACAGCTGTTAAAAAATTCTTTATACGTAAAGTTGGAAAAGAGTATGTTTCATGTCACTAAAGTCGATTTTTTGGGCTATATCATCAGTCCATCTGGACTTGAAATGGACCCCAAGAAAATTCAAGCTGTTTGTACTTGGCCCAGTCCTTCAGCAGTAAAGCAACTCCAAAGTTTTTTAGGTTTTGCAAATTTTTATAGACGCTTTATTCCTAATTTCTCACAACTTATCACACCAATTACACGGCTGTTAAGAAAAAACACAAAATTTGAATGGAATGATGAAGCTGAGCAGGCCTTTCAAGCTTTAAAAGAAAGCTTTACTTCAGCCCCCATTCTTATGCATCCAGACCCCTCTCAACCATTTATAATTGAAGCAGATGCCTCGCAATTTGCCATAGGAGGCATCTTGTCTCAAAGACACCAAGATACTGGTCAAATGCACCCCATAGCATATTATTCCAGAAAATTATCTCCTGCCGAACAAAATTATGCAATCTCCGATAGGGAATTGTTAGCCATAAAGGCTGTCTTTGAAGAATGGCGACATTACTTGTTAGGTGCTCGTCACCCTGTTACTATTTACACAGATCACCGAAACTTACAGACATTGCGTTCAGCCAAGGCCCTTTCTGCCCGCCATTTACGTTGGACTTTGTTCTTCAATGATTATAATTTTATCATCACTTATCGGCCAGGGAAAGATAACAATAAAGCAGATGCCCTATCACGCATAGGAATAACTGATGATTTAAGTGTAATACAGGAAACACCACAACTAATTTTGCCATCCCAATGTTTCCAGGTGGGTGTTATCGACTCTGATGTAATCATGGACATTAAAACAGAAATAAAAACAAAGCAAAAACAAGAATGGCAGAAAATTTACCCTTTATTGCAATGGAAAGACGATCTTTTATTCATGAATGAACAAACCTTTGTACCAACGTCTCAGTTACAACATCGAATTATGCAAGCTCATCATGACACATCTTTGTCTGTACACCCTGGAATTACTAAAATGTACCAATTAATTAAACGAATGTTCTGGTGGCCTTCCATGTTCAAGGATATCCAACAATATGTGGAAACATGTACCGTATGCATACAAAATAAATCAACACATCAGGCCCCAAGTGGTTTATTACAACCTTTACCGTTACCCCCACAACCATGGCATACTGTGTCTCTTGATTTCATTGTAGAATTACCACGCTCTAAGACTGGTTTCACCACAATATTGACCGTCATAGATCATTTCACAAGAATGGCCCATTTCATACCTTTACGAAAATTACCTACTGCGTTTGAGCTGGCTCAAATCTTCATGACAGAAATAATTAGACTGCATGGAATTCCCTCTGTCGTACTTTCCGATAGAGGTACTCAATTCATTTCTCATTTTTGGCAACATCTTGGAAAATCATTGAACATGGAAGTACGCACCTCCTCCAGTTACCATCCTCAAACGGATGGTTTAACGGAACGCACAAATCAGACCATAAAACAGTATTTACGTTGCATGTTAACTTCTTGTGAAAAAGAATGGTCAGATATTTTATGGGCTATGGAATTCTCTTATAACAATATGGACCACTCCTCTTTAGACATGTCTCCTTTTTTTTGTGCTCATGGGTTTCATCCTAAAGTCCTTTTTGGGCAAGACACTTCTCCTTTGGCTAGTCCATCAGTAAATGACTACATACATGGACTGGTATCCATTCAGCACCAGGCACAATATCATTTGGCACAAGCCAAAGAAGCCCAAAAGAGAAATACAGACAGACATCGTACCATGCAACCATCATATTCCATAGGAGATAAGGTATGGTTATCTACCAAAAACTTACACATCAAGAGTTGTAGAAAATTTTGTCCACGGTTTATTGGACCCTTTGTTATTCAAAAGGTGATTAACCCTGTTTGTGTAAAATTAACACTTCCGCCCAGGTACCGTTTCCATCCGGTATTCCATGTTTCCTTAGTAAAACCTTTTCACCCAATAACACGATTACTCATGCCTCCCTCTGCCATAGATGTTGATGGAGTTCCAGAATACGAAGTAAAAGCAGTACTTGATTCAAAAAGGGTTCGGAGTAAATTGTACTATCTGGTGGACTGGAAAGGTTGTGGTCCAGAAGAACGCTCATGGGAACCACTTGCCAATTTACAAAACGCCCCACGTCTAGTCAAAGCTTTTCATCTCCGGTGCCCTGACAAACCGAAACCTATACCAGCGGTCTTAGGGGGGATTGTGCGGGGGGGTACTGTCATGATTTCGTGCCTGAACGTTATTGTAGCCCTAAGTAGTACAGCCCTTACAGCACAGACATAGAGTCTGCATATTCCCAGAAAGAAAACCCACCCCTATCCCGTGCATCCAGCACTCCAAGGTATGTGCCTAGGTGTTGTGTGATTCACTGTTGCTTAACCCCTTCGCTGCTAGGCCTTTTCCCCTCCTGTGCTAAGCCTTTTTTTGGCTATTTGGGGTAGTGCGCGCTTAGGCCCCTGTAACTTTTTGACCACATAAGGTATCCATGCCAAATTTGCGTCCTTTTTTTCTAACATCATGGGGATTGTAAAGGTACCCAGGGTTTGTGGATTCCCTGGAGGGGACACAGAAATTAGTCAAAATACAGCTAAATTTTGTTTTTTTGGGGAAAAATGCGAAAAAAGGGCTACAGATGAAAGCGTCTTGATTTTTCCCTGCAAATGGCATCAAAAAAGGGGTTGTGGGGATGAAATCACCATCTTCCCAGCTTTCAGGGACAAGCAGACTTTTGTCAGAAAACCAACTTTTTTTACACAGTTTTGGCATTTTTCTGGGACATAGCCTATTTTTGCTATTTTTTGTGCTTTCAACCTCATTCCAGTTAATGGTAGAAATGGGTATGAAACCAATAATGGATCCTGGAAAGCCATACATTTCTGAAAAGTAGACAAAATTCTGAATTCAGCAAGGGGTCATTTGTGTAGATCCTTAAAGTTTTCCTTATAGAAACTAACAGTTAAATAAAGGAAAAATTGAAAATTAGTTGAAAAAAACAGCCATTTGTGTCAACGTTTTCACCTGTAACTTCTTCTAATTATGACAGCTATTTGAAAGCAATATACCGTTATATCCACTGGACCTTTCTGGTTGTGGGGATATATAGGACTTGTAGGTTCACCAAGAACCCGACGAACCCAGAGCCAATAATTGAGCAACATCTTGCAATGATTTTTTTTTAAGTACCGGGTATATAGCAATTATTTTGGGAAAATGTATACATGGAAAAATTGTTATGAAAGACACCTATGTATTTCTGAAATGGTAACAAAATGTAGATTTTAGAAACAGTAGATATTTGCACATTTCCGAAATTGGGAGTACCCATACTAGCATGAGAATTATAGGTCATTTTTCAAAATGACTTATTTTTTACACATTGTCTTTCATTTGGAAGGCAGAAATGCATCGAAAGTCAATAGGTAATAACAGTTGCTCTACAATTCTGTGTTACCCTAAGTCTCCCGATAAAAATGGTACCTCACTTGTGTGGGTAGCACTTGTGCCCACAACAGGAAATGGCTCAAAATGCAACGTGGACGTACCACATTTTCACAATGAAAAATTACCCTTTTTTTGCAAAGTGCCTAGGTGTAGTTTTTGAACCCTAGCTCTGCCGGCACCTAGGGAAACCTAGCAAACCTATACATTTTTGAAAACTAGACACCCAGGGGAATCCAGGATGGGGTGACTTGACAGCCTCCCACCAGGTTCTGTTACCCAGAATCCCTTGCAAACATAAAACATTGTCAAAAAAACCACATTTTCCCCACATTTCTGTGGTGGAAAGTTCTGGAATCTGCGTGGATCCACAAATTTCCACCCACCCCGCGTTCCCCAAAGTCTTATGAGAAAAATGGTACCTCACTTGTGTGGGTCAGCCTAGTGCCTGCGACAGGAAACGGCGCAAAACGCAACGTAGTCACACCTCAATTTCGCAGTGACAAATGACCCTTTTTTGGCAAAGTGCCTAGCTGTAGTTTTTGAACCCTAGCTCTGCCGGCACCTAGGGAAACCTAGCAAACCTATACATTTTTGAAAACTAGACACCCAGGGGAATCCAGGATGGGGTGACTTGACTGCCTCCCACCAGGATCTGTTACCCAGAATCCCTTGCAAACATAAAATTTTTTCAAAAAAAACACATTTTCCCCACATTTCTGTGGTGGAAAGTTCTGGAATCTGCGTGGATCCACAAATTTCCACCCACCCCGCGTTCCCCAAAGTCTTCTGAGAAAAATGGTACCTCACTTGTGTGGGTCGGCCTAGTGCCCGCGACAGGAAACGGCGCAAAAAGCAACGTGGTCACACCTCAATTTCGCAGTGAAAAATGACCCTTTTTGGCAAAGTGCCTAGCTGTAGTTTTTGAACCCTACCTCTGCCGGCACCTAGGGAAACCTAGCAAACCTATACATTTTTGAAAACTAGACAATCAGGGGAATCCAGGATGGGGTGACTTGACTGCCTCCCACCAGGTTCTGTTACCCAGAATCCCTTGCAAACATAAAAAATTGTCCAAAAAAACACATTTTCCCCACATTTCTGTGGTGGAAAGTTCTGGAATCTGCGTGGATCCACAAATTTCCACCCACCCCGCGTTCCCCAAAGTCTTATGAGAAAAATGGTACCTCACTTGTGTGGGTCAGCTTAGTGCCTGCGACAGGAAACGTCGCAAAACGCAACGTGGTCACACCTCAATTTCGCAGTGAAAAATGACCCTTTTTTTGCAAAGTGCCTAGCTGTAGTTTTTGAACCCTACCTCTGCCGGCACCAAGGGCAACCTAGCAAACCTATACATTTTTGAAAACTAGACAACCAGGGGAATCCAGGATGGGGTGACCTGACTGCCTCCCACCAGGTTCTGTTACCCAGAATCCCTTGCAAACATAAACAATTGTCCAAAAAAACACATTTTCCCCACATTTCTGTGGTGGAAAGTTCTGGAATCTGCGTGGATCCACAAATTTCCACCCACCCCGCGTTCCCCAAAGTCTTACGAGAAAAATGGTACCTCACTTGTGTGGGTCGGCCTAGTGCCTGCGACAGGAAACGGTGAAAAACGCAACGTGGTCACACCTCAATTTCGCAGTGAAAAATGACCCTTTTTTGGCAAAGTGCCTAGCTGTAGTTTTTTAACCCTACCTCTGCCGGCACCTAGGGAAACCTAGCAAACCTATACATTTTTGAAAACTATATACCCAGGGGAATCCAGGATGGGGTGACTGGACTGCCTCCCACCAGGTTCTGTTACCCAGAATCCCTTGCAAACATAACAAATTGTCAAACAAAACACATTTTCCCCACATTTCTGTGGTGGAAAGTTCTGGAATCTGCGTGGATCCACAAATTTCCACCCACCCCGCGTTCCCCAAAGTCTTACGAGAAAAATGGTACCTCACTTGTGTGGGTCGGCCTAGTGCCTGCGACAGGAAACGGCGCAAAACGCAACGTGGTCACACCTCAATTTCGCAGTGAAAAATGACCCTTTTTTGGCCAAGTGCCTAGCTGTAGTTTTTTAACCCTACCTCTGCCGGAACCTAGGGAAACCTAGCAAACCTATACATTTTTGAAAACTAGACACCCAGGGGAATCCAGGATGGGGTGACTTGACTGCCTCCCTCCAGGTTCTGTTACCCAGAATCCCTTGCAAACATAAAAAATTGTCAAAAAACCCACATTTTCCCCACATTTCTGTGGTGGAAAGTTCTGGAATCTGCGTGGATCCACAAATTTCCACCCACCTCGCGTTCCCCAAAGTCTTATGAGAAAAATGGTACCTCACTTGTGTGGGTCGGCCTAGTGCCTGCGACAGGAAATGGCGCAAAACGCAACGTGGTCACACCTCAATTTCGCAGTGAAAAATGACCCTTTTTTGGCAAAGTGCCTAGCTGTAGTTTTTTAACCCTACCTCTGCCGGCACCTAGGGAAACCTAGCAAACCTATACATTTTTGAAAACTAGACACCCAGGGGAATCCAGGATGGGGTGACTTGACTGCCTCCCACCAGGTTCTGTTACCCAGAATCCCTTGCAAACATAAAAAATTGTCAAAAAACCACATTTTCCCCACATTTCTGTGGTGGAAAGTTCTGGAATCTGCGTGGATCCACAAATTTCCACCCACCCCGCGTTCCCCAAAGTCTTACGAGAACAATGGTACCTCACTTGTGTGGGTCGGCCTAGTGCCTGCGACAGGAAATGGCGCAAAACGCAACGTGGTCACACCTCAATTTCGCAGTGAAAAATGACCCTTTTTTGGCAAAGTGCCTAGCTGTAGTTTTTTAACCCTACCTCTGCCGGCACCTAGGGAAACCTAGCAAACCTATACATTTTTGAACACTAGACACCCAGGGGAATCCAGGATGGGGTGACTGGACTGCCTCCCACCAGGTTCTGTTACCCAAAATCCCTTGCAAACATAAACAATTGTCAAAAAAACCACATTTTCCCCACATTTCTGTGGTGGAAAGTTCTGGAATCTGCGTGGATCCACAAATTTACACCCACCCCGCGTTCCCCAAAGTCTTACGAGAAAAATGGTACCTCACTTGTGTGGGTCGGCCTAGTGCCTGCGACAGGAAACGGCACAAAACGCAACGTGGTCACACCTCAATTTCGCAGTGAAAAATGACCCTTTTTGGCAAAGTGCCTAGCTGTAGTTTGTGAACCCTAGCTCTGCCGGCACCTAGGGAAACCTAGCAAACACACACATTTCTGAAAAGTAGACACCCGGGGCTTCCAGGGAGGTATGGCTTGCGTGGATCCCCCAACGTTTCCTTACCCAGAATTCCCTGCAAACCTCAATTTTAGCTGAAAAATCACTTTTTTCACACATTTGTGTGTGGGAAAGTGTGGCATCACTGGCCTCACACAAATTTCCTACCACCCAGCGTTCCCCAGGTCTCCCGATACAAATGGTGCCTCACTTGTGTGGGAGGCCCAAGTACCCGCGACAGGCAAGGGCCCACAACGTATTGAGGCGACCTCAAATGGCCTTTCACAAAACCACCTGGTTTTGCAAGGGGGGTCACCTGGGTTTTGGCCCTGTGCTCGGCGGCCATCTAGGGAAACCTACCAAACCCACACATTTCTGAAAAGTAGACACCCGGGGCTTCCAGGGAGGTATGGCTTGCGTGGATCCCCCAACGTTTCCTTACCCAGAATCCCCTGCAAACCTCAATTTTAGCTGAAAAAATCACTTTTTCACACATTTGTGTGTGGGAAAGTGTGGCATCACTGGCCTCACACAAATTTCCTACCACCCAGCGTTCCCCAGGTCTCCCGATAAAAATGGTGCCTCACTTGTGTGGGAGGCCCAAGTACCCGCGACAGGCAAGGGCCCACAACGTATTGAGGCGACCTCAAAATGGCCTTTCACAAAACCACCTGGTTTTGCAAGGGGGTCACCTGGGTTTTGGCCCTGTAGCTCGGCGGCCATCTAGGGAAACCTACCAAACCCACACATTTCTGAAAAGTAGACACCCGGGGGCTTCCAGGGAGGTTTGGCTTGCGTGGATCCCCCAACGTTTCCTTACCCAGAATCCCTGCAAACCTCAATTTTAGCTGAAAAAATCACTTTTTTCACACATTTTTGTGTGGGAAAGTGTGGCATCACTGGCCTCACACAAATTTCCTACCACCCAGCGTTCCCCCAGGTCTCCCGATAAAAATGGTGCATCACTTGTGTGGGAGGCCCAAGTACCCGCGACATGCAAGGACACAAAACGTTTTGAGGCAACATCAACATTGCCTATCAAAAAATGTTTTGGGCCCTTGGGTGGTAGGATTTTTTCAGCTAAAATTGAGGTTTGCAGGGGATTCTGGGTAAGGAACCGTTGGGGGATCCACGCAAGCCATACCTCCCTGGAAGCCCCCGGGTGTCTACTTTTCAGAAATGTGTGGGTTTGGTAGGTTTCCCTAGATGGCCGACGAGCACGGGGCCAAAAACCCAGGTGACCCCCCTTGCAAAACCAGGTGGTTTTGTGAAAGGCCATTTTGAGGTCGCCTCACTACGTTGTGGGCCCTTGCCTGTCGCGGGTACTTGGGCCTCCCACACAAGTGAGGCACCATTTTTATCGGGAGACCTGGGGGAACGCTGGGTGGTAGGAAATTTGTGTGAGGCCAGTGATGCCACACTTTCCCACACAAAAATGTGTGAAAAAAGTGATTTTTTCAGCTAAAATTGAGGTTTGCAGGGGATTCTGGGTAAGGAAACGTTGGGGGATCCACGCAAGCCATACCTCCCTGGAAGCCCCCGGGTGTCTACTTTTCAGAAATGTGTGGGTTTGGTAGGTTTCCCTAGATGGCCGCCGAGCACGGGGCCAAAAACCCAGGTGACTCCCTTGCAAAACCAGGTGGTTTTGTGAAAGGCCATTTTGAGGTCGCCTCACTACGTTGTGGGCCCTTGCCTGTCGCGGGTACTTGGGCCTCCCACACAAGTGAGGCACCATTTTTATCAGGAGACCTGGGGGAACGCTGGGTGGTAGGAAATTTGTGTGAGGCTAGTGATGCCACACTTTCCCACACAAAAATGTGTGAAAAAGTGATTTTTTCAGCTAAAATTGAGGTTTGCAGGGGATTCTGGGTAAGGAAACGTTGGGGGATCCATGCAAGCCATACCTCCCTGGAAGCCCCCGGGTGTCTACTTTTCAGAAATGTGTAGGTTTGGTAGGTTTCCCTAGATGGCCGCCGAGCACAGGGCCAAAAACCCAGGTGACCCCCCTTGCAAAACCAGGTGGTTTTGTGAAAGGCCATTTTGAGGTCGCCTCACTACGTTGTGGGCCCTTGCCTGTCGCGGGTACTTGGGCCTCCCACACAAGTGAGGCACCATTTTTATCGGGAGACCTGGGGGAACGCTGGGTGGTAGGAAATTTGTGTGAGGCCAGTGATGCCACACTTTCCCACACAAAAATGTGTGAAAAAAGTGATTTTGTCAGCTAAAATTGAGGTTTGCAGGGGATTCTGGTAAGGAAACGTTGGGGGATCCACGCAAGCCATACCTCCCTGGAAGCCCCCAGGTGTCTACTTTTCAGAAATGTGTGGGTTTGGTAGGTTTCCCTATGTGGCCGCCGAGCCCCGGGCCAAAAACCCAGGTGACTCCCCTTGCAAAACCAGGTGGTTTTGTGAAAGGCCATTTTGAGGTCGCCTCAATACGTTGTGGGCCCTTGCCTGTCGCGGGTACTTGGGCCTCCCACACAAGTGAGGCACCATTTTTATCGGGAGACCTGGGGGAACGCTGGGTGGTAGGAAATTTGTGTGAGGCCAGTGATGCCACACTTTCCCACACAAAAATGTGTGAAAAAAGTGATTTTTTCAGCTAAAATTGAGGTTTGCAGGGGATTCTGGGTAAGGAAACGTTGGGGGATCCACGCAAGCCATACCTCCCTGGAAGCCCCCGGGTGTCTACTTTTCAGAAATGTGTGGGTTTGGTAGGTTTCCTTATGTGGCCGCTGTGCCCCGGGCCAAAAACCCAGGTGACCCCCCTTGCAAAACCAGGTCATTTTGAGATAATGTGTTGTTTATTTCTGCAGCGTGAAAATTTTGGCACAATATTGCAAGGAAAATGTGACAGACATTTTGAGGTTTGCAGGACATTGTGGGTACCATAACTTGTTGGGATCCACAAGAGAGATATCACCATGTACTCCCATGGGTGTTTCGTTTACGACAATATCTACAGTTGGTAGGTTATTCTTAGACGGAATGTACACCTTGGCAGACAGACTAAAAAGACAAAGATTACTGCACAGCCATCTATTCCTCAAGCACACACACATACTGGTTGGATTTGGCACGAGGGTGAGTGATGGTTCAGTATATACAATTGTATTAACAAGTGATTTCACAAAAATGAAATGCACTGTTAATAATTGAAAGGACGAGAAACTGAACCATTGACTCACAGCTCGTGAGCTGTAAAGCCACGACAAGGCACCAACCTCTTTACAGGCCATTCATACACCTTTCATACGTGTGACAAATACAAAACCATTCACACCACCAGCCGCGGGCCCATCACATTACAACACTCACACCAGCAGACAGTGCCATTCAAGGGCCCATCACTTTCACACGCCCACATTCCTAACACAGCAACCACACAAGCTGATGGATTGCGTGGAGTGTCGCTAGTTAGCAGTGTGTGTAGTGACCAGCAGCAAGTCACTACTCACACACTGCCAGCCGAGCGCCAGTCCACGCACACCGCCAGCCAAGCGCCACTCCACGCACACCGCCAGCCAAGCGCCACTCCACGCACACCGCCAGCCTAGCGCCACTCCACGCACACCGCCAGCCAAGCACCACTCCACGCACACCGCCAGCCAAGAGCCACTCCCCGCACACCGCCAGCCAAGCGCCACTCCACGCACACCGCCAGCCAAGCACCAGCCTACACACACCACCATCACATTTAGGATTTTTTTATACAAAAAAGAAAACACAAACAAATTGCAAATAGATACAAATCTACTAACACAAAATCAGAAACTAAATACATTGCACTAATGCCAACCTTGAAACAGAACAACAATTCTTAAACATTACAGACCAGGCAGTTCACTTTACCACTCATGGTTGCTCCCAATAATTCTTTTGCTTGTGGTACGCTCTATAACAAGCAGGCACACACAGCCCAGGGTTAGAAGGACACTCAGGGCAGTACATACGAGTCTCCTTCCGCGTACCTCTTCGCCAACAGACTCTACATCTCCTAGTGGGAAAGTCTTTTGAGGGTGTAGGAGGAATGTGATCAGGAAAGTGGCGATCTTTCAATCGAGCCACATCCTCCACCACTCCAACTCTAGGAACACTTGCCTGTTCCACAACAACAAGGCTGCCTATGACAGACTCCTGAAACTGAACAAAAGTCAACTTTGACGCAGGAGAACACTCCTTGAACACAACAAAAGCATTGAAAGTTGCTAAATTGAAGAGATGGATGGCCAACTTCTTATACCAAATGTAAGACTTACGAATAGCAGTGTAAGGTTCCAACCTCTGATCTACTCTATCAACACCACCCATGTGCTTATTGTAGTCTAAAATGCACACAGGTTTGCGCACTTCAGCAATCTGACCCCAAACAGCCACAGGTGAAGTACTCTCATCATGGATGGTAGTCAGCATGTACACATCCCTCCTGTCCACAAATTTCACAGCTAGCAGTTCCTCACTACGCAAGGCACTGCACTGTCCCCTCTGAAGTTTTTTGCAAACAAGCTCTTTTGGATAACCTTTACGGTTAGAGCGGATTGTGCCACAAGCAAAAGTGTCCACTTTGAACAATTCCTTAAACAATTGCACAGCAGTGTAGAAGTTATCAAGGTACAAATGGTGGCCTCTGTTAAACAGTCCTCTAGCAAGATCCCACACAATTTTCTCTGAAACTCCAAAAGTGGACGGACAACCAGGGGGTCAATAGTGGAATCCCTACCAGTGTACACACGCAAATTAAAAACATATCCTGTCCTACTCTCAGACAACATATACAGCTTAATTCCATAGCGTGCCCTCTTGCTAGGAATGTACTGCCTAAAAACCAAACGGCCCTTGAACAGGACCAAAGACTCATCAATAGATATTTCTTTCCCTGGAGTATAGATCTCTGAAAATCGATCTACAAAGTGATCAAGAACAGGCCGAATCTTAAAAAGACGGTCACATTCAGGGTGATCTCGTGGCAACGCCAAACCATTATCAACAAAATGCAGCATCCGAAGCAAAAGTAAATACCGATCACGAGTCATAACTGCAGGAAATATGGCCGTTGCCATCAAGGGACTGGTAGACCAATATGAACCCATGGACGGCTTCCTTATCAAACCCATCAAAAAAGTCAAACCCAAAAACTTCTTCATCTCTTCCAGATTTGTGGGACTCCACCGGGTAGCTCTAGAATGGGGCCTAAGTCTGGCACTGTTGTCCCTCAAAAACTGTTCAGCATACAAATTAGTCTGCTCAACAATCTCACCCAAAAATACATCATCCATAAACAACTGAAAATACTGTAAAGGGAAATAATGTTCACAATCCACTCTACACCCTGCATAACCACTAAAGGCAGGCAACACCGGCTGCACCATGTTTGGATCAACCCAGAGTCCAGCACTTCCAGTAGGAAGCCTAGCAGCCCCAGGCTGCAATCCAGATGCCTCTTGCACCATCGGCACAGTAGTATCCTCCTCTAAATCAGGCACTTCATCTGCACTGAGAGTACCTTCATCATCCGATGATTCCATGTGGAGAGAAAACTCACTGCCTGAATCTTCCCCTCCCTCCTCTCCCTCAGACGCACTGTCAGTCTCATAATCCTGCTCAGAGGAAGATTCAAGAAGCAAACCAACCACCTGCTGAGCAGTAATTCTACGGCTAGCCATAATGCTTACTAATAAAGGTTACTTGTCAAACAAGTCAACAACAACAAACCCTTTGTAAAAAAAAGAAATAAACAAAATGTAGCTTTATCACAAAGACCTATATACTCCAACACTATACCACTCACGTGACAGAAGCAGCTAGACTCACCACCACCTACTCTGCACAGACACAGTAAGGATCAACAATATCCCACTAAAAAGAAGAAGAAAAAAAATGACACATAAGACAATGCAAAACATCGCAAAGAATTTCATGCTCTGAACACTAACAAATATGCTGCCATTATGGCACCACTTACAAAAAAATTCATTCATGCATGACAATAATACTCATTTGGAGTACACACAACAAAAATATTTTTCTTACCAAATAAATGCAATTACGCAAAACTGCAGAACCACAACTGCCGAAACCGCAAACAGGAATCAAAAGCTTTACACTAGAATAAAAAGGAGGAAAAAAATTACAATCACATATGCAAATAATGCACCAGTCCACACACAATCCACCAGCCAAGCTAAGGGGTAGGTGGGCCTAACAGTATAAATAAAATATTCACCCCCGTAAAAGGGGAGCAACCCTTGCCCTTTTGGCCACTCCCCAACACAAAAATTAAAAAAAAACCTGGTGCCTAGTGGGCATTCCTGCTGCACGATCACATGATCGTGCAGCAGGAATGCACAAAGAGGCATCGGGGAAAGGAAAACCCTTTCCTTTCCCTCGATGCCTCTTTTGATACAAACCCCCTCCCCGAGCCAAACCTCACCTGATTTCCGATGCGCTGGAAGCAAATGGCTTCCAGCGCGTCGGGGAAGAAAGGGAAACCTCAACGATGTCAGCGCGCCTCGCGCGCTGACGTCATTGATGGGGCGGGGGAGGCAGGGAAGCCCTTCCCTGCCTCCCCCCAAAAAAAACCTAACGATCGGATTCCCACGGGGGGAGCGCCAGCGCTTCCCCGTGGGTGGTCTTATGACGAGCTGGACTCGTCATGAGCACACGAGCACTGTGTGCCATGACGAGTCCAGCTCGTCATAAGCACCGAAGGGGATAAAGGGTCAGAGCAGGATCTCAGCGGCAGACGAGGAGAAGGAACCTCCTGGTCACAGGAACTACACGAGCATTGCGCTCGAGAAATTCAAGGATGCAAAGACCTCCATCAAGGATTACAGCTAACTTTTCAGGGTGTAAATGGAGAGAAGCCACATCTGCTTAACCACGCTCACGAATTCTACACATCTGCCCTGCATATTTATCCACGAAGATGCCACCGTTTTGTGCAATACCTCTACTCAACTGGAGTACTTTCTACTGGCTAATCAGTAAGTGCTACCTCGTTGGGTAAATGTATAGTGCCTTTCCTACACTACAGCTGCGTAAAGGACCAGAAGAATTGTCTCCAGTGACCTGTGTGTCTGTAACTTTGCCACCGCGCCGAAAGCGCCGGGGTCCTTTGAGTAAGCTGTCCATCATAGTGGGGAAAGGGCGGGCATACGTTGCATACCTCTAGTGTATGTGTGGTGGGGCCAAACGAGCGGGGCTTCTAGGCCCGTTCACATGCCTCTTGTTTATAAAGGGTCAGAGCAGGATCTCAGCGGCAGACGAGGAGAAGGAACCTCCTGGTCACAGGAACTACACGAGCATTGCGCTTGAGAAATTCAAGGATGCAAAGACCTCCATCAAGGATTACAGCTAACTTTTCAGGGTGTAAATGGAGAGAAGGCACATCTCCACGCTCACGAATTCTACACGAGAATTGCACTCGAGAAAATGAAGGATGCAAAGACCTCCATCAAGGATTACAGCTAACTTTTCACGTTGGAAATGGAGAGAAGGCACATCTGCCCTGCATATTTATCCACGAAGATGCCACCGTTTTGTGCAATACCTCTACTCAACTGGAGTACTTTCTACTGGCTAATCAGTAAGTGCTACCTCGTTGGGGAAATGTATAGTGCCTTTCCTACACTACAGCTGCGTAAAGGACCAGAAGAATTGTCTCCAGTGACCTGTGTGTCTGTAACTTTGCCACCGCGCCGAAAGCGCCGGGGTCCTTGGAGTAAGCTGTCCATCATAGTGGGGAAAGGGTGGGCAGACGTTGCATACCGCTAGTGTATGTGTGGCGGGGCCAAACGAGCGGGGCTTCTAGGCCCGTTCACATGCCTCTTGTTATAAAGGGTCAGAGCAGGATCTCAGCGGCAGACGAGGAGAAGGAACCTCCTAGTCACAGGAACTACACGAGCATTGCGCTCGAGAAATTCAAGGATGCAAAGACCTCCATCAAGGATTACAGCTAACTTTTCAGGGTGTAAATGGAGAGAAGGCACATCTCCACGCTCACGAATTCTACACGAGAATTGCGCTCGAGAAAATGAAGGATGCAAAGACCTCCATCAAGGATTACAGGTAACTTTTCACGTTGGAAATGGAGAGAAGGCACATCTGCCCTGCATATTTATCCACGAAGATGCCACAGTTTTGTGCAATACCTCTACTCAACTGGAGTACTTTCTACTGGCTAATCAGTAAGTGCTACCTCGTTGGGTAAATGTATAGTGCCTTTCCTACACTACAGCTGCGTAAAGGACCAGAAGAATTGTCTCCAGTGACCTGTGTGTCTGTAACTTTGCCACTGCGCCGAAAGTGCCGGGGTCCTTTGAGTAAGCTGTCCATCATAGTGTGGAAAGGGCGGGCAGACGTTGCATACCGCTAGTGTATGTGTGGCGGGGCCAAACGAGCGGGGCTTCTAGGCCCGTTCACATGCCTCTTGTTATAAAGGGTCAGAGCACGATCTCAGCGGCAGACGAGGAGAAGGAACCTCCTGGTCACAGGAACTACACGAGCATTGCACTCGAGAAATTCAAGGATGCAAAGACCTCCATCAAGGATTACAGCTAACTTTTCAGGGTGTAAATGGAGAGAAGGCACATCTCCACGCTCACGAATTCTACACGAGAATTGCGCTCGAGAAAATGAAGGATGCAAAGACCTCCATCAAGGATTACAGCTAACTTTTCACGTTGGAAATGGAGAGAAGGCACATCTGCCCTGCATATTTATCCACGAAGATGTCACCGTTTTGTGCAATACCTCTACTCAACTGGAGTACTTTCTACTGGCTAATCAGTAAGTGCTACCTCGTTGGGTAAATGTATAGTGCCTTTCCTACACTACAGCTGCGTAAAGGACCAGAAGAATTGTCTCCAGTGACCTGTGTGTCTGTAACTTTGCCACCGCGCCGAAAGCGCCGGGGTCCTTGGAGTAAGCTGTCCATCATAGTGGGGAAAGGGCGGGCAGACGTTGCATACCGCTAGTGTATGTGTGGCGGGGCCAAACGAGCGGGGCTTCTAGGCCCGTTCACATGCCTCTTGTTATAAAGGGTCAGAGCAGGATCTCAGCGGCAGACGAGGAGAAGGAACCTCCTGGTCACAGGAACTACACGAGCATTGCGCTCGAGAAATTCAAGGATTCAAAGACCTCCATCAAGGATTACAGCTAACTTTTCAGGGTGTAAATGGAGAGAAGGCACATCTCCACGCTCACGAATTCTACACGAGAATTGCGCTCGAGAAAATGAAGGATGCAAAGACCTCCATCAAGGATTACAGCTAACTTTTCACGTTGGAAATGGAGAGAAGGCACATCTGCCCTGCATATTTATCCACGAAGATGCCACCGTTTTGTGCAATACCTCTACTCAACTGGAGTACTTTCTACTGGCTAATCAGTAAGTGCTACCTCGTTGGGGAAATGTATAGTGCCTTTCCTACACTACAGCTGCGTAAAGGACCAGAAGAATTGTCTCCAGTGACCTGTGTGTCTGTAACTTTGCCACCGCACCGAAAGCGCCGGGGTCCTTGGAGTAAGCTGTCCATCATAGTGGGGAAAGGGCGGGCAGACGTTGCATACCGCTAGTGTATGTGTGGCGGGGCCAAACGAGCGGGGCTTCTAGGCCCGTTCACATGCCTCTTGTTATAAAGGGTCAGAGCAGGATCTCAGCGGCAGACGAGGAGAAGGAACCTCCTGGTCACAGGAACTACACGAGCATTGCGCTCGAGAAATTCAAGGATGCAAAGACCTCCATCAAGGATTACAGCTAACTTTTCAGGGTGTAAATGGAGAGAAGGCACATCTCCACGCTCACGAATTCTACACGAGAATTGCGCTCGAGAAAATGAAGGATGCAAAGACCTCCATCAAGGATTACAGCTAACTTTTCACGTTGGAAATGGAGAGAAGGCACATCTGCCCTGCATATTTATCCACGAAGATGCCACCGTTTTGTGCAATACCTCTACTCAACTGGAGTACTTTCTACTGGCTAATTAGTAAATGCTACCTCGTTGGGGAAATGTATAGTGCCTTTCCTACACTACAGCGGCGTAGATCACCCTCCCTCCTCCCTCGTGGGCATTTCTGCTGCACGATCACATGATCGTGCAGCAGGAATGCACAAAGAGGCATCGGGGAAAGGAAAACCCTTTCCTTTCCCTCGATGCCTCTTTTGATTCAAACCCCCCTCCCCGAGCCAAAACTCACCTGATTTTCCCGACGCGCTGGAAGCAAATGGCTTCCAGCGCGTCAGGGAAGAAAGGGAAACCCTCACGATGTCAGCGCGCCTCGCGCGCTGACGTCATTGATGGGGAGGGCGGGGGGCGGGGGAGGCAGGGGAAGTCCTTCCCCTGCCTTCCCCCAAAAACCCGACGATCGGATTCCCACGGGGGAGCGCCAGCGCTTCCCCGTGGGTGGTCTTATGACGAGCTGGACTCGTCATGAGCACACGAGCACTGTGTGCCATGACGAGTCCAGCTCGTCATAAGCACCGCAGGGGTTAACCACTGTTTGTTTATGTAAGTGTTTTGTATAGCACTGATTTGGCCATGCATGTTTATCGCACATCGCTGGTTTAGGAATGTTTATTTCTCCAGAGTACAACGTGTCAAACTAGGACTGCAAGTCGTTTCTGCGCTTTTGTAGGATTGTTGCACGAGACTTCTGTGAACACTCGCAGAGAACAGAAGCATCGGAAAAACGCTTTGCGCTCACGCGTGTATAAACTGAAGGCTTCATTTGACTGCACGTTGCCTCGCGTCTAAACGCGTGCAACGTAGGAGCCTCTTTAGGTGCGGTTCGGGTGTGGCATGACTATAAAATGCCACACCCAAGTTCCAGAAGGCGCTTAGTCTTCTGACTACGGTTGCGGTGGCATCATCTCTACTTACCTGGACGTCTCCGGTTTCCTGGAACTTCAGCTTCAGCAGCATCCTCGACTCCTGAAAACAACAAGAAAGAAAGAAAGCTAAGTCACATCTTGATTCTTGTTCATAAAGGCGCCCATCGCAAGACAGTAGGGACTAACAGCGCGCAGCAGGAAAAGACTATTTTGGGACCCCTCTTTAATTACGGAAAGGATATTTCACAAAGCATGTTTTAGAAAGACTTTTGCAGTGAAAGTCTTAAGACTATTAGTTATGTTATGGATGCATATATTTCTATGTTTGGTGCATATCATTTATTTTTCGAAATACAGAATCAAGTGATGAAACAAAGAAGGGGATCTAATATAGAAGTAAGTAATTAGGCATAAGAACTGGATAAGACTCTATTACTGTCATGCGAAGAGTTTCTTGTGTAACAGGATTGAAGAGTTCATATCTTGTTTTATTATTAAACAGAGGAGAACAACATCTTCATCCTTACGGACACAACCATCGTGTGACTTCCCCTGAAGGACAACATCCATCACACGACGACAACTAGGACGCTAAGTTAATTCCTGTGGATTCGCAGGTAGGACTATTACACCACTCATTTCCCAGACGCAAAAGATAGGGACTGTAGACTTGCTAGTGTTTACCATTAGATATAACACCCCTAAAATTACTTCTTGTTGCCTCGCAGGTCGACAACAGGGATCCATCAGCGTCCGAATCCGGCCCTCCTCCCTAGGTTCTAATTTCGTAGCCACAGTGTATGTACATAACCACTGGTTATACCTTAGGGGTTCTGGGAGGTTGGCTCATAGCGTCTCTGCGAAACACAGCCACGCACCTTACAGGTAAGAGACCTACATCTTGCAGGTAAGAGTGTGTTGGTACCTTGACACTCCCTTGCTGGACAATATGATGTAGACAATTTCCAATCTTAAATCAACAATACAGACAATGATTTTGTATGTTTATCTTCCCCTCTCTCTCGATTGGTGAGAGTGCAAGTGATTATGATGGTCTTCGCTCTGAGATACAATTATCTAATTATCTATCAGGCTTGCTCCTATCTATGACAGTAAAGATTGGAAACTTTATATGGCCAAATAGGAGGCCAAGACTATGACAATCCAACCTGCATGCGGCCACGACGTCTGAAGGCTTAAGACTACCTGACATACTTATACTACTTACCCCATTAACTCTTTCAAATCTTATATCTGGCACCAGACCATAGGGACCCGTCTCTATGGACAACCATTGAACATACGCATCTGGGCAAATGCGTGGCTTCACTTGCCTGTATTTCAAGAGGAAAGCATTGGAACCATGCCATCCTCTGACAGTTCACAACATGCTGGCTTCTTGGGACACAGCTCATATGTATCGCAAGATAAATGAGCACAGAAGAGCTCCTATCTTGGATAATAAAGGACTACTGAAAAAAGGCAATACAAATAGGTGGCAACCATGTCTGCATATTTGCATATACAAAGTAGATGACTTATTAGACAATGACTCTCCAGAAAATTGAGTTCCTTAGTGAGGAGTTTGACCTAAACGTGGAGGTGACAACATCAACATTGCCGGAGGAGTACATTTGAGAGGGGCCCAATCATACCCCAGAGTTAAACAATTCTTTCGTACAAAAGAAATTGGGCAAAATCAGGAGAATATTTGGACTATGCAATACACTATTCTCTGAACTACATTCCAAAATGGTAAAACATGTAACCAGACTATGATTGCAGACACTTTTGCAACATGTTTATGCGCCTACAGATTGGGCTTCACTTCTCTCCACTCATGGCCAAGAGATAAGGGAAGCATGCCTCAAATATTTATTTCAACCTAATTCCTAATTCCTAATTGCTATTGGTCACCGACCAAAATGTATATAGCAAATTTATCTCTGATTGATAAGTGCTGGAGGTGCGGATGCCGAGCCTACAGCATATACTGTCATCCTCCACCAAGATCTTGTCATACTGGCAGTACATATGACAGTTCCTGCAGTACACTAGTGATTGCCTTTTCAACCATTAGCTAAATTATCCTTACTACATGACTCCACAGGCATAGATAACATGACCTTCCACTGGAAATGGTGACTGGTCACATCACCCTTATTCACCAAAGTCTATATCCACAGATACAGGAGGACAGTTGAATGCCCAACACACAAAGGGCCCGAGTCAGATCTCGGTCAGAAGGGCTCCGAATCAGATTTGGTTTTACCTAAGCCGATCCGGAGCCCTTGTTTCCGACTGACTCGTTCCCAATTCCGAACGACCAAGTACGATGACTGGAAACCCTTAGCGCTGACCGAATTGTTTCCGGAAGGCATACAGAGAGATAGAGCCCTCCGGAGCCAAATGGTACAGCTTTATGGAGTAGGTTTTCCAAGCAAGCAAGTAAGATGAACGATTCGGACAGCCTTTACGATTCCTTTTGCCCGGATCAAAAAGGCTGCCGGAATCGGTCTTTGGGAGCCCATAGCAGACCCCCCTTGACCC
This sequence comes from Calotriton arnoldi, assembly GCA_963921515.1. Lineage (NCBI taxonomy): Eukaryota > Metazoa > Chordata > Amphibia > Caudata > Salamandridae > Calotriton > Calotriton arnoldi. Next base: position 186,561 of record CAWUFW010018753.1, on the reverse strand, counting down.
AGGGCCCTCCGACTCGTGCCCGTGGGGGTACCCATGGGTCCCCCCTTTTAGACCATGCACAGTGTGGCAGGCACCAAGGGGTGCCTGCCAGAAGGTGCACGATGATCCCCAACCACCCCTTTTGTCAATGGGAGCCTGTGTACGCGTTCGGTACACAGGCTCCCATTGAAGTTAATGGGAGTCCAACCAAATCGTATCTGGATGCATTCAAATGCATCGTACTTGTTCGGTCGGACTCCCCTGACACGAGTCGTTCGGTTTGCTTTCCGAACGAGATCGGAATCAGGCCCAAAGAATGGTTGTCAGAATTGTTGCACATTGTAGTACAAGGATGTGAGATCTCCAAACTCTGGGATCAGATTACAATGTTCAATTTGGTGTGGGTGCTTCTCTTGGACACTGGAACAGCTGTAACACATTGGATGCCCCCCACTGATTAGCAGAATATCTAGTATTAGATCTTTGCCCTGAATGACTTGGAGATTGATGTGATCGCCAACAGTACTGGAGGCACTTTGCTACGTCTCGCCCAAAAGCTTTAGCATCGCTTTCCTCAGCCCTTCTTAAGTTTTCCTTTCCGTATTTTACATGTCTCCTCACCTGCCTGTTACCATACTCCCCATAGGTTCTTTGTTGCAATGCATCTTAGAATGGGCCCCTATGAGCATTCCCGGTACACTTAAACCATCAAAAGGCACCCATGCAGTATTCTTCTCAACCGTCATCAATCCCTACTCGCTGTCCTGCTCCATTTCTTCTCCCCCTCACTAATCCTCATTGACACAGCTGTGGGGCAAAATAACAAGACTAGACAGTGAAGCCATCCCTTTGTACTTAGGTCCTGCTCTCCTGAATCCCCATGTCGCAGAGTAATCTCACTGACTTATGCTGTTTATGCAATCTACGAAGGCTCAATGGAGTAGTGAAGTGACGATTAGTAAACATCTGATGTGTTGTTTATTCTGTAAAACCTACCATTTGAATATTAAAAAATAAATAAATAAATGATGCTCACTGCTTTGCAGCTGCTCATGCATCAACATCAGGGCATGTAGCTTTGAGAAGATCCTCGCTAATCCTCTACTCTACAGTAGAGTGTTCTAGTACATAATTGTCTCCCTGTCCTGACGTGAATGGACCTCCCCAGTTTTCTGGTCTTTTCATTCAGGAGCACTGGTGTAGGTACTCTCAAAGTTTCCAAACATCATGGTGGCAGTCTACAGTTCTTGGCGAGGTCCTGCCATATCTCCCTTTTTCACTTGTTAGTCAGTCAAAGGCCTTTTATTCAGATTACAGGAACTAAACCAGACAGGAGCAATAAATATATATCAAAACCAACAATACAATTCATTAAAAGAAACTTCAAGTCATGATTAAAACACCTAGTTAAAATCACCACAAATATAAAATAATGCCAAATTATTAATCCAAACACTCAAATTAAAACAAAGAAAAATTAATTGATAATCTCAATTGAACAGCCTCTCTCAAGAAGCCAGTGACAGAAAAACATATGCACTCAGTGGACAGTAATTGTAAAAACAGTAAAGAGTGTATAAAGAGTAGATAAAATTGAAACCTCTTAACAGTGGAACAATAAATCTAGCCCTCAAATGAGCATAAAATCTACAAATAAACATAAAGTGATAGTGTCTTGTAATGAATTCGAGTCACATCCGCAAGGAGTCCAACGCCCCACCTTAAGCCATCCCCTCCGCACTAATAGCTGGCAACATAAAAAATGCTCAGTCTAAAACGAGTGAGCAGGTAGAGGGTATTTAAGCCAAGAACCCTGATCAGGTAAGGGTCCATGTGTAAACTAGATACACAAGAACATATGAATGAATTGCAGGTTTCCCTAATTGATCCAATTCCGTCTGGTCTTTCCTGTGGGCCAAAAGTAAAACTTTGTCCACTTAATATATTTTCAGGAACTGCATTTGGGGTTGTGAAATAGGTCCAGTCTCCCAAGAGTACAAAACATCAATTTCACATAGGTCAACCATTTAATCAGATGTACCCCGCTCCTGAATAAAACAGTCCCCAGAATGTCCTTATTAAGGAATGTACCCCTAGACACCAAAGAGATAACCACCTTAATACAAGACAAGGGGGCATATTTACAAGCCCAACTCCACCAGAGCATCAGTTTTTCTGACGCTCCGTTGGTGTTGCTATATACCCCATATTTGTGATTATGTCCCTTTCCGCAGTAGTTCGCTATGACAAAAGGATGGGCAATGGGTGTTGCACTGGGCGTTCCACTGCAACACCCATTGCTTTCTGACGCTGCCCCATATTTACAAGGGTGAGGCAGCGCCAAAAGCTAAGTACAGGTAAAACCTGGTATTAGGATGGCGCTATGAGGAGAAATTATTGATTTCTCCTTGTATTTTGCTCTTTCTATGTATGCTGCATTATGCAGCACACATAGAAACAGCAAATCGCCTCTAAAGATTGTTTATGTGCAGGAAGGTGTCCCTTACTGCACATAAACAATTTCCCCTGCAGCTCAGGCACCCTTGCAGCATGGTGCAAGGGTGCCTGTGCTGGCGCTAGGCAACTTTTTTAGCGCCAGCGCTGAGGGAAAAGCAAGGTTGTGCCGTATTTTTGTAAATATGGCGCATCCCTGCGTTTTGAAAATGTCGGAACGCGATGTTTCCAAATTTGGCGTTACGCCGCGCTCTGAAATTTTCTTGGAAGAGTGAGGACATCGGAAATATAGCCCACTCCAAGTTCATCATAGACAACGTGCGCTGGTGTAGCTTGGGAAAGAGACAAAAGGCACTTGAAAAATGAATTCTCCGCCCTTTGTAAGGTGGATAAGTTTTCAACCCCCCACTCTGTTTCAAGATGAACATGAGTATTTAAACCAATCAATGTGCATGCTATCAGCACCGCATCATCGGCATAAAGGAGCCCCACTCATAATAGGCAGGATTTGGTGTCCTGAAATAAGGCCTGTTCTTGCTTGTTAATGTATAACTTAAAAAGAAAAGGGGCTAAAATGCACCCCCGTCTCAACCCTCTTTTAACCTCAAACCTCACCGTAGTTGGTCCCTTTTCCACTTGTTGACCGGCTGCTCATCTGCCATTCCATAGCGCTGTACCAATTTGAAGATCACCTCCTCTTCAGTGATCTCCACCTCCTGCAGTTGGAATTTGGGGCCCACTCACTGCACTCTTCAGCCATTTTGATGATGTTGTAACATATTCAACTGCGCGCATCACAGTACCATTTCCAATGCAAATATCCCAATCTTAGCAGTTGCATTTAACAGCATCTAAGCGCTCAGATATCTGGAGGAAAACTCCATTGATAGATGTGAGACCACCATAGAGATGCAGAACATTTCTTGTTATATAATGATCCAAAGAATTATAAGTTTTCCTTAAGTTCCATGTTTGTTATTCTGTGTGTCTATGAAGGTGGTTGATGTAAGCTGCTCACAAGATGATGTCTGTGCTGAAGACTCATTTCTCTGACAGCTGCTTCTAATCTTCATCATGAAGACTAAGGGGCCGATTCCGATTCGGGCCGGAAATCTCTACGACCGAGCCGGACCCGGAGAGATTTCCGACCGAATCGGACCCGTGCAGCCCGACCGAACGAGTACGATGCGCACGTATGCCATCGGACTCGATTCGGTCGGACTCCCATTGAAGTCAATGGGAGCCTGTCGTACGACGCGTACGCGGGCTCCCATTGACTCAATGGGTGCGAGGCGGACAAGGGCGCCCCCTACAGCGTGAACGCGGCGAAGCGACTCGTGCCGTACACGCACAGGTGTGTGCGACTCGCGCGGCTACGCATACAGGGGGGTCTGACACGGACCCCCAAAGTACGGCTCCGACTGCTCTTTGGAGCCGGAGTGCGCGGCTCGGTCGGACTGCTCGCGGCGCGCATCGTACTTACACGGCCGGGGAACGTCTCCATTGCGCGGTGCGAGTCGAGTCCGAGGGAGTCGGTCGGTGCGGTTAGACCCGGGAACGAGTCGGTCGGAGCGGTTGGGACGCCCGGACGAGTCGGTCGGCGAATTCGCATCGTACTCGCTCGCCTGGACGCCCGTACGAATCGGTCGGGAAATAGGGCTCCGAATCGGATCCGGTTAAGCCGAATCCGATTCGGAGCCCTACCGGCCGAGATCGGAATCGACCCCAAAGACTCATCAGTCAAAACAAGCAGACAAGTGAGAGATTCAACTTTAAAACGTGTTTATCACAAAATGTTGCATTTTGCACACACTGCCATTGAATCATACGGCTTAGTCTAGGATGTTCACTCCCACTTAGACTCTGAGGGTGTTAAATGAATGACTAAAAAAGAAAGTGTCACGCATGACATGTTTACAAGGTTTAATTCCAGACTGGTGATGCATCACAGCAGGGATGATCATCAGTGGCGGCTCCTCGAGGGAGTGCTGCGGGGCGGTGGGGCGGGGCGGGGGAGGGGCAGGGTGGGGGGTAGCAAACTCCGGAATACGGCCAAACAGAGTTGAGTAAATAAATAAATAAATAAAACAAATTATATTGCGCTCGCTGCAATGCCAAATCGGCGATGCAGCGCGCAATGAAATTCGTTTTATTTATTTATTTATTTACTCAACTCCGTTCTGCCGTATTCCAAAGTTTGCTACCCCCCACTCTGCCCCGCCCCACCGCCCCGCAGCACTCCCTCGAGGAGCCACCACTGATGATCTGTGATGGGAAACATCCTTTACCCCGCAGTCAGAACAACCACCTGCCTTTACAACGCAGTAACTACCCCTACTGCGATATTACCACGCGTTCCTTTACCCAACAAGTCTTTACAATGGCTTGCTTTAGGGGATGCGTTGTTGGACTGGTGTTGGATTTTCAGATCAGCACCTTCTCTACTGTTGCATAGACTAGAGTTGGAAAGGAAATTTATACTATTCCAAAGTCCAGCGCCCCTGTCCAGCGCCCCTCTGAGGCAAGTTGTTGTAATGACTTATGTGGTAAAGTAACGAGTAGTAACGTCGCAGTAGGGGTAGTTACTTTGTTGTATAGGCATGCGGGGTTCCGTCGTACAACCAGCTGTGACGGGACACAGGGAACCTTGCAGGTACATGCACCCCCATTTCAGAGATCCTTTATATTTTGGTGCTGGTTGGAGGCGATTGAAAGTGCAGAACTTTGCACCTCCACATTTTGTGTGAAACTTTTTCTAACATATGCAATGTTTATAGATCAGGACCGGGTTTTGTGGGTTTCAAAATATGCCTTCGCTATATTTAGTATGTAAATGGTGCAGCAGAATATATATGTAGCAGAAAAATAGGAGGATGTTAATTTTACTTGCAGAACAGTTATTATAATCACTTTCTTGTAATTTATTTCTTACAAGCCAATTACAGTCTTCTATAATTGAAACGAACGGTACAGAAGGGCAGGCTCTGGATGGACTTAACCATATATACACCGTATAGCACATCTGCTTCCTGTATTGCCTGAGACTGGCTATTGCTGAATAGGAGACAAAAAAAAAGAACACCATCTTCTCTTCTGCTGCGTTTTCCTTGTTTCATAATGTAAATGTGTTTTTTTTAATTTTTGCTATATGATTTTGGAAGGCAAGGAGGTTGGTATGGGGGTCGTTCTAATTTTTACCACCAGGTGGAACAGAGCATAGAGAGGTATTATGCTGAGTGCAAAGAAGCGCTCAGGCCCTTTCTTTCACAAACCACGTTTCCTTCTTTCAAAAATTTTGGAAGAAAGAATTAAATATTTTGAGCTGTAGGAAGCTGTGGATGTGGATACAAAATATTATTTTTCATTTTTTTATTATGACAGTGTTACTATCGTTCTAGTCGGCGAAAATAGATGGGAATGAGGGCTGTTTTATTATTACAGTTTTTATCATCCCATAGATGTTTGTTCTTAGTGCCACGGTATAAAGAAGTGATATAGAGAAACGCAAACCTGCTTTTTTTTAGCATTACGAATGTGAAATAATGCATTGCCACTAACACTTATACTCAAACTAAGAGACTTCACTCTGGCTTTTCTGTAAATAATTCTTCCAGATAGGAATAATGAAGACACCTTGAGAAACCCTGAGCATGGTATTGTTGGCAAAGTCTTTCCTTTGATTTATTTAATAACGTGAGCAATTGGTGGAGTCTACCTAAACCGATTGGATTAAATATAAAAAATATCCTCCTCCATGATCTACGTTTAAACCACACAAATTCATCAGATTTCCTTTGCAAGTCAGAATGTCTCTGACTAGCTGAACAGAGGGAGAGGTACTTGTCAATAAGTTTATCTTTGCCCTAAGCTTTAATGTTAAGGTTCTTTTTTGGTTGAGTCTAAGGGGTAGATTTACTAATGTATGTATGGGTGCATGCACAGTAAAACACAATTTTGCACTGCGTACATGGGTTTTTATAACGTTTAGTAAATAGGCACTACGTTTTGCATCACACTGAAAAATTAATGTGCCCACAAACTTTACCCCTTAGGGCCTCATGGATACTTTTATGAATTACTTTGAAACATGCTCTGCAATGGTTTTAGAAATTGATTGAATGCATCTTCTAGGACGTCTAAATTGTAGTTCTTTCTGCCTGATCTTAATTTCATCTTTTCTTCTCTACTACAAGTAAAAAAAAGCTAGTTCCCAAAAAGCACAGGGGCATATTCACAAGGAGTTAACTCCGATTTATCTCCACCTTAACGCAGCAAAAGTGGAGATAGATTTAACACCCCATTCACAAGCTGGTGCAAACTGCAGACAACACCAGTATTCCCGCGATAACTGCCCCCAAATTTATCTCCACGGTGGACACCACCAACTAACACTAATGAGATGCAGAGTAGGCGTTCCCGTGCAAAAACACACGAGAAAAACAAAACACCACATTCACAACAAACTGCCAGATCTGCGAAGCGAAGCAAAAACGGGATAAACCGCAGTAGCACCAGGGATTTTACACCTGCCTTTTGCTGGTGCTAAGCAGGACGACTACCCACAGCATGAAAGGGAGCCCAGCCAAGAGCCATACCTGAAGACCCGCAGATGCCATGGAGGCAATGATCATGCAGCTCCGATGCCCATGAGGGTCACAACACCCACCGTCACCACCCCCAACCCCACCCCGCCATATTTTTGTGATAACATGCCAACCCCTCAGCATTCACCCGTGAATGCATTTCCATCTATCACTTGTAGGTGCTGGCTGGCAGGGTCTTTCAATAGAGCGGGGGTACAGAGGTCGAGGAATGGGCCTCTGTGACACAGCAGTCTTTCAGGCTGCATGCCAAATGTTAAATGAACCAGACAATGTCTCCTGCATTTGTTAGTCACTTGACATCCTAACCCTCACATCCTAGTATTTGTAGGGCCATGTTCGCAATGCGATATCGCCTGGGTTGAGAAAGGTGAGTTATCTGGTGCTGATGTGCCGATCCACAGCTATCGCCTGCTAACGCAGGAATAACTATCACCATTGCGATGTTGTTGTCGCCTGTTTTCTCCGCCGTTCACTGTAATTATCGCCATGTAGCGCGGGCTTGTGAATACCACGCTATCACGGCGAAGAAAACCGGGGTTAGGCAGTGCTAACTTTTCTGCCGATAAATTACTTTGGCGATAGTTATCGCACGTTCTTGTGAATATACCCCACAGTCTTTTCACCTGAACTAAAATATCTCCTTAACAAGTTGTGAGAAACTGACATGGTTAAGGAAGAAAAACAGTGTATTACTATTGAGGAAGGAACTTTTCAAGAGAGGTAAAACACAGGCAGATGTATCTGGTGCTCTAAGTTACAGTAGCCAAGAAGAGAAATATGCTGAGCCCATGATGTCATCCAACCCGGTAAAGAATACTTCTTCTAGTTGGTTTCTAGGAACCTGGTTGCCGCGGAGGAAGGGGAGCCCACGTAGTCCCTCTTCCATCTGTGTCCAATAACAGGAATAGTTTCTCAAAGGCAATAAAAAGGAGGGTTGACTCAAAGGGTTATATTTTTGCAAGGCTGTGGGTTAAATGTTCTGTGAGCTTGTTCCTTCTTCAGGAGGAAAGATTGTGTTGATATTTTGCAGATGAGATTTCAAATCAGTTACTTTCTTTCTTCTGTTTCCAGAAAGCTCTTCTAGAATGGATCATTGTCCCAGAGATCCTGCAAAGAAGCTGGTCTAATTTGTAGCTACTGGCATGGGGTTAGCTCAAAAAGAATCATGACTAGAAGTCTCACTTATGTGTTACCCAAAGTAGAAGGATCGGAAATTCATGCTGCTGCAGTATCTTCTGTTGAAGGACAAGTACTAATTTCTGCCATTTTTTGATACTTGAATTCAGAAGATGGCACTTGAAAATTCGATGGGATATGGGGCTGCTTGTCCATGGTGTTTGGACAAAATATTCAATAAAAAAATTGGGGTACATTAAAATAATGTCAAGAATATTGTGATGTGAAAAATATTGTGTACTGGAATATCACAGGTATGAATATCATTTTAAGTTTGTCTTTAATATCATTGTAAAAAATATAGGGCCAGATGTAGGAAGCCAAATAGCGATCGCAAACGCCGAAATTCGCAGAATTTCGGCGTTTGCGATCGCTATTTGGCCTAGTGCTATGTATGAAAGCACAACTGTCTCGCAAATTAAGGAATCGCAAAATTTGCGACTCCTTATTTTGCGAATGCATTTAAGGAATCGCAAACTTTGCGATTCCTTATTTTGCAAATGCATTTAAGGAATCGCAAATTGTGATTCCTTAAATGGAATGTATGAAGCACCCAAGTTGTGCGAATATGGCATAAGAAATCGCAAATTACCACCAACTACAGGTTGGTGGTAATTTGCGATTTCTTTCAAAAATGCACATTTTTGCATTTTTCAAAGTGGCATGTGGCGCACACACATGCCCTTAGGGCATGTATGTGCGCCACATGTGCACCCATGCTCATTTCAGGGTGCAACAGGGTGTCCTTTTGACACCCTGGCACTCCTTGAAATTGCATTCTCAATTTGCGATTCTCTAATTGGGAATCGCAAATTGAGAATGTCTTCCCATTCATTCCTATGGGCCTGTAGGCCCATAGGAATGAATAGGGAGGTATTCCTTAATTGCGAATCACAATTTGCGATTCGCAATTAAGGAATATTAAGGAATCGCAAAAAATATTGCGATTCTTACCTACATGGCATTTTGCGATTCCTTAACAGCGACTCCCTAAAAATCGCTATTAAGGAATCGCAAAAATGCTTTTACCTACATCTGGCCCATAGTTTTCTAAAATATTGTTGCATGTAATATCGTTTATATTGGTTAATGATTTGTACCGTTTTATTTTTGTAGTATGTTAATTTTGTCTTAACTTTAAGTGTCGATTACGATGTTGTTCGGAAACGACATCCGATTCGGAAGCCATGTTTCCGACTGACGCAGACTCATTTCCGGACGACCGATTATGAACTGTCCAACTAAGTTCCGAATGGCATTCAGAGTAACAGAGTCGGTCGGAGCCGACTCGTACAGGTCTACCGGCTGCGTTTCCGAATGAGCGGTTAGGATGTCCGATTCGGACAGCCTTTCCGAATCGGTTGTTCCCGAACGGATCGGATGTCGGAATCTGACTTTGGGGACCATAGCAGGCCCCCCTTCGACCGGGGCTGTCCGAATCAGGCCCATGGGGGTACCTATGGATCCCCCCTTTTCATGCATGCACAGTGTGGCAGGCACCATGGGGTGCCCGCCACAGGGTGCACGATTTTCTCCAACCACCCTTTTCTTCAATGGGAGCCTGTGTAGTCAGTCAGAACACATGCTCCCATTGAAGTCAATAGGAGTCCGACCGAATGGTGTTTGGAGACATCGTAATCGGTCGGACTCCCTGCACCCGAGTCGGTCGGAATGCTTTCCGAGCGACATTGTAATCGGCCCCTAAGTGGTCAGTTTTCCTATGCAATTTGAAAAAAGTATAAATACATTTTAATTATTATTTTGAATATTTTTTATTGTATATGATATAGGACCGGGATCCGGGTTTATAGGAGAAAAGGGTAGGGAGATTATTAAAATATGTGAATAATAATTTGTTTATATATTAACAGTTTTAATATTTTAAAATGTATTTAAATATTGCTTTTATTATTAAATTTGATTGATTATATTTAATTAATCAAAAATTGATTTTTAAATTTGATGGAGTGGGTATAGTAAACGTAACTCCTTTAGTGTCCAACACTTTCCCCAAAATGGTTTAGATTGGAGTAGGAATAGCAACTGTAATCCGTTAAGTGCCCAACACCTTTCTCAAAATTGTTTAGATTAGAGTGGGAATAGTAAATGTAACCCCTTTAGCATCCAACACCTTCCCCAAAATGGTTAAATTGAAATGGGTATAGTAAATGTAACCTTTTAGCGTCCAAAACTCCTCCAAAATGGTTAAGATTGAATTAGGAATATATTTAATGTAAACCCTCTAGATTTCAATACATTCCCTAAGTAGTTTAGATTAGGACTAGTAAATGTCACCCCTTCCATGTCCAACACCTTCCCCAAAATGGTTAAGATCGGAGTGGGTATTTCATTTCTCGCATAGATCATTAATATTTATATTTTTTTTAAATACATTATACAGTTTGTAATTTTTATTTATGTGTTATTTACATTTATCAAGGTATGTGTACTCATTTTCAACTACATATGTATTTCTAAACATATGAAAAACTTTCAATCTTATTTTCAAACTATATTCTAGTACATTTTAACAATAAATAATTAGTATATGCACTTTCAGAATCTTGTTTTTCACTTTTGACTTTTTTCTGTATTTTGTAGTGTAGTATTATTATTAAATAACTTTATTCGGTTGTTTTACTTTAAACCATCAAAGTATACAAAAAAGATCCATCCTTTTACAGTCTAAAACAAAAGAATAGAGTTCTTGGATTACATATAAAAATGAACAATAAAAGAAACAAGAATAAAAACGTTTAAAACAAACAAGCTTCTAGTTAATAGGCTTCCAATTAGAAGCAACGCCACTTAAAAATATATTAAAATATAATATTACGTACAAAACACAGTTCATTTGTTCCAGTAGCCAACATTTCCACAATCACGAAAATTCATTTCTGATGATAACAACCATTGCAACCTAGGTTAAAAACTTCAGGCGGTTAATCCAGAAGAAGAATAAGAAGCGACTAACTGCAAAAACGATTCGCCCGGATGTATCTGTTTTTAGGATTCTGTAGGCAACCTGGTATTGCCTGACTCCAAGGTTTAAGCAAATCGGTCGTATCCACCTCCTGCGGATCAGTTGGTATTTGCTGCACAAAAAGAGTATATGTTCTTCTGTCTCTTGTACTCTAGCACAGGCAGGACATAGTTCTAGTAATAACCCAGCAGCCTGGTTACTGGGTAACCTTAGGAGTAGATTGCCATATCTGAATCTAGCGTTTAGACTTTTAGCAAGTGGGGGTGTGATTTGATCTGGGAAGGGTTCGAATCTGGGGCATAGCTTAACACTTAGAAATTGTGTTGTTAAGTGGCCGTTTGCTGGTCTTGTAACGTAGCGCTCTCCCACAACCGCCCAGTACCTAGCTTTCAATCTAGGTAGATCCCCTTTGGTTGCCCTCTCTGGATGTTCCCATAGTTCCAACATATCCAGTGATTTATACCAGCTTGCAATATATTTGAACCACAGTAGTTTTTTAGTACCCCTGATCATCCGAACCTCCCTCAGGGAGTTACAATAATCGGAAAGCTGGAGAGTTGTCCACATACGTAGCCAATACGTTAAGGGTTTCAGTGAAGCCATGTCCCCTATTCTTTTCATCCCTAGATCGAAGAACAATGGGATCAGTGAGGTGTGATGGGTACCGAGATAAGTGATCTAACAAAAATATTTTCACAGATCGTCAATTTGTTTGTGTTAATATGGCCCCATATCTCTGCTCCGTACAAAGCGCCGCTCTGGGCTTTAGCACAATAAACCTCTAGTGCTGGGGTCAGTGATCGAATGCGTGACTGTCTTTGGTATCTCAGTATTGATTTTGACCAATGGCATAAGGTAAGATAACTCTTATCTAATTGTTGTTCCCAGCCAAGTGAGCCACTTAATCTTATCCCAAGGTAGTCAAGGTTTTTCACCCTCTCAAGGGGTTTGCATGCAATCCTGACCTCATGTGATTTACCCTTCCCTTTCCTGAACACCATATATTTTGTTTTGGCAACGTTAAGTTCCAGGCTCCTATCCCTGCAGACTTCTAAAAATGTGTCCACTGAAATTTGTAGACCCATTGGTAATTGTGGAAATAAGTAACGAATCATCTGCAAAGAGCAGGATCGGGAATTTCGTGCCATTCATAACAGGAGAATCATTCCTGAAATCCAGTAGTCTATTAGCCACATCATTAATAAACAGGTAAAATAGTGTGGGAGCAAGCACGCACCCCTGCCGCACCCCAAGCTGTATAGGTATCCTGTTGGTTAATTCACTGTTTTTGCCCCATCTGACCTGAGTGTAGTTGTCCTCATGAAGTCTATCTATCAAGATTACCAAATCAGTTGGGGCGCCTAGGTTGAGCATAGTTCTCCATAATAATTCACGCGGTACCAGGTCAAACGCGGCTCTCAGATCAACAAATGCTACGTAGAGTTTTTGTTTTTTTAGCAGCACATATTTACATGTTAATAGGGTAAATCTGAAGGCCTGATCACATGTACTTATTTTAAAACGAAAGCCTGCTTGATATGGGGACAGTATCGCCTTGTCATCTCTCCAGATTTGAAGTTTATCCAGAACTTGCCTTGCAAAGATCTTTTGTAGATTGTCAATCAGGCTGATGGGTCTGTAGTTGGAGGGGATGGAAGCGTCTCCCTTTTTGTATATTGTGATTATCTCAGCTCCCCTCCAAGTTGTCGCAATATCCCCACCAACCGATATGCAATTTGACAAGAGATTTATGTACGGAGCCCATATCATGGGCTCTGATTTATATAAGTTACCTGGTATCTGATCAGGGCCAGGGGCTTTTCCTGCCTTGAGTTTGTTAATTGCTGATAGGGTGTCATCTAAGGTAAAAACCAATGCAGTGCCAGTCATATGCATGGAAGAGAGGATGTTAGAAGTATTCTGGTCAGCTCTAAAGTTGCCTATACAGCAAGTATCCTCATTCCTGGTATATAATGTGGAGAAGTGTTCAACCCATACCTCCGGCTGGATATGGTAACTAAGAGAATTTGCGTTTTCCGAATTTCCCTCTGCAATAATGTGCCAGAACAAGCGATTGTTATTGCATCTGGCGGCTAATAATAGATCTTGCCAATTTTTATCAGCAAAATCACGTTTAGCTTTGGCAAGTACAGCTTTATATCTGTGGCTTGCCAGGGCTATCCCAGACTGACTACGCTCCTTAACCACTAACTGTAACACCCCCTTTGCTAGTTTACATTCGCAATTAAACCATTTGTTGTTCGCTCCATCAGCGGGCCTGCTGCCAGAGCTATTTTGGTAAATACAGCTTGCAGGGCTTCATAAAATTCCCTATGCACTGATAGTGCAAAAATTGGCCCAGGGGAGTGTGCACAATCCAAACTGCTGCTCAAACCAGGCAGAAAGTGTACAAATAACTCATAGATACTAGTATATAAATCCTTGTTTGCAAGAACTTTGGGCCAGGTGACTCTTCTACGGTTGTTGGCTACAAATGGCTCTTTCGCCCTTGAGGTACAACTGGATGGTTTCCTGTCCAGGGCAGTGCCCACCATTTTTAACAGCAAGGGGTTATGATCGCTATCAGACCTCTGGATGATTGTCATATCCTCAACTAGTGACAAGATTCTTACGTCGACTAGAATATAATCGATGACACTAGTGCTGTCTGTCGGATTCACTCTCTCCTCGGGGTCGGAACGATGCTAAAATATGGTCCACCTCTTGATAGCATCAAGTCTGATTGCTACAATAACACAGAACAGTGAAGCAATCAAGCGAGGGAAGGAAAGGGTGGGGACTGCGGGGAAGAAGCCCTATAAAACACACAAAAGAAATGCCATAAGTATACTGTCTCGACCTTACTATTCTCTCTATTTCTGTAATGAATATTTACGTACTAATTACCTGTAAAGGAAAATAACATTGCAGCAGTGCACACCATGAACCCACACAATCTTCTGAAAAAAGCGAGATGATCAGAATATATGTTCTCAGATGCCACTTATGGAATGATATGCTAGGAGAACCTGAGCTATGCTTCACAGGGACTGTAAGAGGTTGTAAGACTCAGCTCTACCACAGTTCCCTGTTAAAATAGGTAAGTAATAAAAACAACACCATGTTATCACATGACTTGAAGTAGTAGTGTGTTATTGCTTCATAACACACTTGCTTTGACAAATGTCTGTAATTGACTTAAGCAAGTACCACAAATAAACATATGAGCCTCCTCCTCGTAGTGGTAATTGATTCCAGTATAGTCACAAGCTAGTATTCAGATTTAGAGTTAGTCACCATGACGAAAATTCCAATAGTTGATACCAAAGTACTTATTTTTACCTTTTCCTGCATGAGCAACTAAGTTACTCGCCAACAGGAAAAGGATCTGAATAAAATGAGTATTCATCAATACAAGTGTGCCCATGTCCCTTCAACCTGCAATAGACTGCAAACATGCATCTCTCCAACAGGGAGGAACACAACAACAATGTAATCCCCTCGACCATTCAGGGAGCGTGAGGAAGAACACTCCTCCTGGACGGAGACCGAAGGAAAGCTCCCTGCCGCCTCGAATACTCCAGCACAAACCCAGTTGATAGTTCTGCCCTTAAAGGTTGGGAACAATAGTGGTGCAACCGCACCCTTACCAGCCCTTTAAACAGCGATCCACGAAGGCCTCCAAGTTCTCTGACGTTCAATTCAAAATAATCGGCCACGCCGAGGGAAACTAATCTATGGAAACCATAACTCTGCAGAGCAGCAGAGTTATGGTTTCTATAGATTAGATTGGTGATTATTGATTATTGATTTATTAATTTTTCATGTCTAACTCTTTATGTCGAGTTGTATTATGTTATGTGTAAGTTGGAATTTTGAAGCTTCCGGGAAGTAGGAAGTGGACACGTGTGGCAAAAGAAGTCACACGGAATTGTGCATTGTCTGATTTTTCAAATTGGTGATAACACAGGATTGTGTTATGTTAGGGACATTTCATGTATGAAATTGCGATTGAGTGAAAAAGCAACAGGTTTTCTTGTGAAACTCTGGCCTTAATTCTCAGGAGCAGTGTAGTGTCCACATGTGTTTTATCCCCAGAGAAACGGATTCACCCCTTGCTTGAGAGAAGGGTAAGGTAGAGAGAAGTGCTACACTTATCGAACGAAACAGTATTCTTGTAAGTTAGAGCAAACTATTTCTTTTGTTTAGCGAAACAGACAATGGTAATGTGTTTTACGTCGTAACTAATACATTTTGTTGAGAAGAGAAGGTAAGAAAACCGCCGATAATTTTTTGTAAAGGAGGGGTCAGTAAAGACAGGAGTAGAACTGACGTCAACAGAGACGCGCTGGTATTGGCCAGTTGTGGGAGAGCGAAGAGCTTCTTGATTAGTGCATTAGTGTGAAGACGCGCTGGGATTGGTTAGTGTAAGAGTGACGTAAAGCTTTCGGATTGGTGCGTTGGTGTGAGACGCGCTGGGATAGGTCCAAATAGCCGAGCAGTAGAAAGAACAGAGTGGTGAAGAATTTTCGTGTGTTTGTTTTGAGAAAAAGAACAATGCAACATGGCTTATTATGAGTATGGTAGAGAAAAAACGTCATGGTTTGCGAAGATCAAAAAAAAATTCAAGAAGGTTGTGACTAGGGAAGGAGAAGTACTTCCTCCGCCGAAAACGCCAGCCTCTCATTTGATGTTGAAATATGGCTATCATACTTATATTTGGTTGGAAAATTGGGCAAAATATACCCAAAGAGATGGAGTATTGGCATTTCCAGAAAATGGTTCGTTTAGCACAGCTGTACTTTGAAATTTGAGAGAAAAGATGATGAAACTTGAACCGAGACCTAGACCAACACAGTTCGAAGCGTTAGGTGAATGGGAAGATGAGATGTATGAAAGAGAAAGACACAGAGGTGCAAAGAATTATATTTTAGTCCATGGAAGAGTATGGGGATTGAATCATGAAGACAGGATGAGATGATGGAGGTATGCTAATATGACGGATGGTTTGTTTCCTGTCAGAACAGTTGAAGAGGTTACAGGGAGAAAGTGTACGGAGAAATAGAAGCATGCAGTAACAGAGAGATATGGGTATGGAGCTAGCGACACAGAGGATGAGTTGCTGGAGGACATTTTAAATAAAAGACCCCCTCCATATCAACAGAATTCTGCGATGGTGACTCCAAATGCACCACCAATGGAAACTGTAAGAAATAAGAGCCCTGAACGAAATTATGAAATAAATAGGTCCTTTAATAAATTAGAAACTCCACAGGATGTGAAGCACGATAATGGTAATACAGCTGAATTAGCTAGAAGCACAAGAGAATTGACTGAAAAGATAAGAGAACTAACAAAGAATATGGAAGCTGTGACTGTGCCAGTGACGATAGGGCCAGTAATTCCGGTTTTGAAAATCAAAGAATAGATGAGCATTCCCTGACAATTCCATTGAACTCTAGTATGCAAAGAGTGAGAGAAGGGATAATTCCAGAAAATAGAGAGACAAGAGATTCTGTTGGTTCATGTAGGTCGAGTCCACCTACAAATTTGACAATTAATGAGAGTCAGATAAATAGGATTCCTATGGGAACCGAGTCAGCAACTGAGACCCCAGAGAGAAGTGTAAATTGGGCAGAGATAAATAAAACCCCTGTGGGTCCGACTGCAGAAGAATTAAATGAGTGGATGAGGAACTTACAGAAGAAAGATGCTGAACCACAACCTTTGGATGTGATTAGATTAAAAATAGATATTTGATTCTAGGGACTATTGGTACAGATCGATTGAAGTCCTATCAAGATGATGAGCTGATGTTCATGTGTAAAAGTGTTACTTGGAGAGCTAGGAACTTGCATGAAAAATTGGAGGAAACAGCAAATGAACTAGGAGTAGAGTTTGGAAAAATGAGAGGATTGCAGAAACCGTACAGGGTAGACTTTAGTGAAAAGGATATAAAAAATATGAACACTTCAGGACGATTAACACAGATAAAGGAACTAATTGTGTTATTGAGAAAATGGGGAGATGTGGACAGGTGGAGAAGCAGGTGGATAAGAAGAAAGGAGGGAACGACCGATAAAGATTCATTGGCTTTTCCGGTAAAGGAGAAAGAACCAATAGTAATGGAATATCAAATGAGGGAAACTCCAGGAGGAAGCTATGTACATGTCCCATGGTTCAGACAAGATATATTGTCATTTACAAATGACTTTCCAAGATTGAGAGAGAAACCCGTAGAATGGTATAGACAGGTAGAAAGGTTTGTAAAGGTTTCAAAGGTGTTGTGGGAAGATTTGGATGGATTGTTTGAAATTGTAGTACCAGCAGATTTATGGACAGAATGTAAGATTACAATTGACTGGCCGAAGGAAGAATATCATAGAGATGCAAAAACTGGAGCCCCAGGTTCAGAAGTAATGAGAAAATATGAACAAGCCATCACGTTTTTCAAAAATAAAATCCCACCAAAAGAGACAGACTGGGTAAAGATTGATAGAACAACTCAGGAGAGAAGGGAATATGTACATGCCTACTATGAGAGACTGCTTTTGGTCTTTAAACAGTATAGTGGTTATGAGAATTTGAGTGAAAAGGACGAGTCATTTTGTATATAGATTTGAATATGGCTTGAAACCCGAAATAAGTGAAATGATAAAGCAGCATATGTTGTGTTGGCAGAATAGCACTGTAGATGAAGTATTAATAATAATAATAAAACATATTTATAAAGCGCATGGCTACACTCACAAGTGTGTCCCCCCGCTGCGGCATCAGAAAGACTCGTCAGGAGCAGTACTGTATTAAGATATGCAAAATATTGTAGTGACGATATTTAGTGTAGACAGCGTAAACTAAAAGAGAAAGCGATGTGGGCACAAGTAAAGGTTGCAGAAAAACAAGAAGCTCAGATGAATAATCAGTCTAGTGATGCAGGGCAAACTAAATACAAACCGAATATAGGTAAAGCAAAAGGTCAAATGAGTATATAAGAGGCCAAAAAGAAATGGCCCTGTCACAATTGCGGAAAATTAGGACATTGGAGAAACGAGTGTAAATTTCCTCCAAAAGCTAATACAGAAAATCAACCATTAAATCCACAGGTGCAGAATGAGGTGAGTTACCAGCAGCTGCAACAGCCGCAGGTAGTTACTCAACAGTGTCAGGTGCCGCAACCACCTCTTCCAAAGAGTGTAAATCCTCAGAGATACAGTACAGAGGCAGGATTCTACGGAGGAGAGCAGGTAACAAAATTGCCGCGCCCAGCTGCAGTGTCGCAGTATTGGTTACGGCAGGATGGAAATGAATCGGATGAAAGCTTATGACGGTGCCTAGGAGAGGAAGAAGAGTGCGTGCTTGGCGCAACTCTAGAGGTAGATCAGTAAGGTCCATTTGTGGATGGAAAAGTGAATGGTGTAAATGTTACATTCCTTGTGGACACTGGAGCTACCCGTTCTACTGTTAGATCAGTGGAAATTCCAAACCTTCCTTTCTCAGGAGAATATATCAAAGTTGTAGGTGTTTCAAACAGGCAGATTAAAACCGCTCTTACCAAACCAGTAGAGGTGAAAGTTGGACCATTCAAAGAGATGCATCGTTTTGTGGTCTGTGATTGCAGTTCTGTAAATTTGTTAGGACGCGATCTACTTTGTAAGATGAATTGCACCATCTACTGTACCCCAGATGGTATTGCTTTCCAGACACCAGATGAGGATGTCCTGTATAAAATGACAATGGCAGAACTAGAACCAGGAGTGAATGACATGTTTCCTGTGTTTGATGCAGAGAAAATCCCTATTGAATTGAAAGGAATAGTCAGGTCTGATGTATGGGATTTCACAGGCTGAAGATATTGGACTAATGAGAGGAGTTGATCATGTAAAAATTACTGTAAGGGAAGGAACAAATTACCAAAATACACCACAGTATAAATTAACGCCAGAAATTATTGAAGGAATAACACCTGTAGTTAATAAAATGATTGAACAAGGAATTTTGAGAGAAATAATGAGTAGCCCATGTAATTCTCCTATAATGGGATTGAAAAAGCCGAATGGGACATATAGGACACTGCAAGACTTGAGAAAGGTAAATAAGATTGATATTCCTTGTTGCCCAATTGTGCCAAACCCCACTGTAATATTGTATCAGATTCCACATGATGCAGAATGGTACACAGTTATTGATTTGTGCCATGCATTCTTTTCTATTACATTGCACCCTGACAGCCAGCCATTATTTGCGTTCCGGTTCGGAGAGCGTATTTTGGCATGGTGCCGAATTCCTCAAGGGTATACTGAAAGCCCCTCAATCTTTAATCAGATCATAAAGAAATAATTGGAAGATTTAAAAATGCATGAAAAATCTGTGATGGTCCAGTATATTGATGACCTATTGGTGGCATCAAAGACCAAAGAAGCATGTGTTACGGACACAATTGCTTTATTAAATGATTTGGCAGAAGGAGGACACACGGTGTCTCCGTCAAAACTGCAATTTTGTCAACAGGAGGTACAGTATCTAGGTCATAAGATTGAGAAAGGGATGCGAAAGGTGACGACAGAAAGAATAAGGATAATCGAAGGAATGAGAGCCCCAATGACGAAGAGAGAGGTGAGAATGTTTCTTGGAATGGTTGGTTACTGTCGACAGTGGATAAGTGGATTTTCATTAATTGCAAAACCTTTACAGCGATTGACAAAGAGGGATGTCAAAGATCAGATTGAGTTGGATGAGGAGGAAATGAAGGCTTTCAAGGAACTGAAAACAAGTTTGTGTGAGGCACCAGCATTGGGAATGCCTGATTATGAAAAAGAATTTGAGCTGTATTGTAGTGAGAGAGATGGATGTGCACTTTCAGTGTTAGTGCAAAGGCATGGAAAAATGAAAAGACCAATCGCTTATTTTTCAGCTGTCCTAGACCCGGTAGCAAAGGCGTTGCCTGGATGTCTGAAAGCAGTAGATGCTACTTGTGTGAGTCTGGAACAGAGCGAAGGTATTGTGATGGGGTATCCTCTGAGAGTATATGTCCCACACTCCGTTGAAATCCTTCTGACCTGAACAAAAACCCAATTCATGACACTGAGGGGCCGATTCCGATCTCGGCCGGTAGGGCTCCGAATCGGATTCGGCTTTACCGGATCTGATTCGGAGCCCTGTTTCCCGACCGAACCGTACGCGGGTCCGGCCGAGCGAGTACGATGCGAAATCGCCGACCGACTCGTCCGGGCGTCCCGACCGCTCCGACCGACTCGCTCCCGGCTCGAACCGCTCCGACCGACTCGCTCGGACTCAACTCGCACCGCGCAATGGAGACGTTTCCCGGCCGGGTAAGTACGATGCGCGCCGCGAGCAGTCCGACCGAGCCGCGCACTCCGGCTCGTAAGAGCTGTCGGAGCCGTACTTTGGGGGTCCGTGTCGGACCCCCTGTATGCGTAGCCGCGCGAGTCGCACACAGGGGGACCCATGGGTCCCCTCTACCTGTGCGTGTACGGCGCGAATCGCTTCGCCGCGTACCCGCTGTAGGGGGCGCCCTTGTCCGACTCGCACCCATTGAGTCAATGGGAGCCCGCGCACGCGTTGTGCGACCGGCTCCCATTGACATCAATGGGAGTCCGACCGACTCGAGTCCGATAACATACGGACGCATCGTACTCGTTCGGTCGGACTGCACGGGTCCGATTCGGTCGGAAATCTCTCCGGGTCCGGCTCGGTCGGAGAAATTTCCGGCCCGAATCGGAATCGACCCCATAGTCGGCTGACTAGGTATGAAAAATTGATTTTGGGTGCAGACAATGTAACAATTGTAAGATGCACGAGTGTGAATCCCTCAACTTCATTGCCAGATGAAGTAAATGTAGAAGTCAAAGATGATGTTGATCATAAGTGTTTGGATGTGCTTGAATTTTGCACAAAGCCTCGCCCAGATATTAGAGATGAACCTTTAAAAGAATAAGATTATGTGATGTTTGTGGACGGATCATGCCTGAGAACAAGTGAAGGAGTTTTAAGTGCTGCGTATGCTGTGTGTACGGTGGCAACCATAATGGAAGCATCCTGTTTGAGAGGAATACGTTCAGCCCAAGTGGCTGAACTGGTTGCTCTGATTCAAGCATGCAAACTGGGTAAGAACTTTCGAATTACGGTGATCACGGATAGCCAGTATGGCTTCGGAGTGGTCCACGATTTCGGACAGATCTGGTCCCAGAGGGGTTTCCTGACTTCTGCAGGAACGCCTATTAGGAATGGTGAGTTTGTGAAGAAATTGCTTGAGGAGATACAGCTACCTAAACAGATTGCAGTGGTAAAATGCGCTGCACACAAAAATGGAACCGATTATATTGCAGTGGGAAACAAATTCGCAGATGAAATAGCTCAATATTGTGCCAGAAATGTGGTCTCACTGAATAGGAGAAAGGAAAAAGAGAATGTTTCATGTCCCTTGCTGTTTACTAACACAGTTAAAACCTGGGATGAGGTAAAACAGTTGCAGGAAGAAGCAGATGAGGAGGAGAAAGATGGTTGGATAAAAGCAGGCTACAGACAAAGAGAGGAAGATGAAGTCTGGGTTTATAGAGATGAAAGACCAGTTATGCCTGATAGCATGATCTCTAATATGGCACGGATGTACCATGGGCAGGCACACATTGGTAGGGATGCCATGATCAGACTTTTCAGACAGACCTGGTACAACCCGAAATTTAGGGCTATAGCTGAAAGCCTTTGTCAAAGATGTCTTACATGCCAACAAATAAATCCTGGAAGGAAAACTGTAGTGAGTTTGGGAACAATAGGACGTGAAGGAGGTCCTTTTACCAGAATGCAACTAGATTTTATTGAAATGTCCCCAAGCAATAGATTGAGATATGTCATTGTGGTCGTTTTTTTGTTTTCTCGTTGGGTGGAAGCATATCCGACAAGAAGGAATGATGGAGTTACTGTGGCTAAGCTCCTACTGACAGAATTCATTCCTAGATATGGCTTTCCAGTAACGATTGAAACAGATAGAGGAACACATTTCCAGAATAAAATAATACAACTGATATGTGAAGCACTTGACATTCAACAAAAACTGCACTGTGCCTACAGACCAGAGGCTTCTGGAGTGGTAGAGCAAGTAAATGGAACAATAAAGAATAGGTTTGGGAAAATGTGTCAAGCCACAGGACTCAAATGGCCCGATGCCCTGCCATTGGTGCTGATGAGCATCAGAAGCATACCTGACAGAAAAACAGGTCTGAGTCCTCATGAAATAATCATGGGACGAGCAATGAGACAAGCACATGTACCTGTCAACAAACTGCTGACTATAACTGATGATCTCATATTGGACTATTGTAAAGGATTGGCTGATGTGGTGCATTCTGTGTTTCATCAGGTTGGACTGGATGCGACCACTCTTGAAAGAAAACCAGCTCATGATTTGAGTCCAGGAGACTGGGTCCGCATTAAAGTCCACAGAAGAAGAAACTGCTTGGTTCCTCGCTGGGATAAGCCACGTCAAGTGATCCTGGTGACAACAACTGCTGTAAAGTGTGCAGGTGTGAAAAATAGGGTTCATGCCAGTCATACCATCAGAGTTCCAGATCCTGAAGCTCGACCTGTGAATCGACATCTGGAAATATCAGATACCAGCTCAGCATCTGAAGCAGAAGTTGAAACAAACAGAGTTCCAGATCTTGAAGCTCGACCTGTAAGTCGACATCTGGAAGAATCAGGTACCAGTTTGACAACTGAAGAAGAAACTGAAATGATCAGAGTTCCAGATCTTGAAGCTCGACCTGTAAGTCGACATCTGGAAATATCGGATACCAGTTCGGCATCTGAAACAGACCAACCTCAATCTGGTGAAAGGCAAAAGGAAAAATCAGGAAAAAGAAGAACTGATATTATAACAGGAGAAACCGAATCAAGAGATAGTGACAGAGAACAGCCAAGTACAAGTTTTGGGAAAATTCCTCCAGAGATCGTTGAAGTAACTGAAGAAAACTTAGATTCAGATACAGAGATAGAGGAAAGTGCGGAAGAAAAACAAAGAGTAGTAGGGTCAGAACTACAAACAGAAGAAACACAGGGAAATTTAGATTCAGACAGAAAGTTTGGGAAAAGTGCGGAAGACAAACGAGGAGGGTTAGAATCAAGTTTTCAAACAGAAGAGTCACAAGAAGATTCGGATTCAGACAAAGAAACTGAGATCATAAAATTCAAAGTTGGAGAACAGAACGAGAAGAAAAAGAAAACGAACTGAAAAGGCCAAGAAAAGGAGACAATTGGCCCAACGAAATTAAAAGACTGAGATATAAGATAATAAATTTGAACAAAGATAATGCGGAACAAGTAAATGAAATAACAAGTCAGAAAGGACAAAGAAAACAAAGTGCAAGACAGTTACAGAGACCAAAAAGAGTGAAGAGACCTAACTTGAAATATAAGTCACCTGAATGGCTATACATAGCATTGACCGACATTAAAGAAGTGGATAGCAGTCACAAAATCCCAGACGAAGACTGTGAACAACTGGGTAAGAGTGAATTGCACCAAACCTGAAAGACAAAGTACATTTATTTTGTATCATAAATAAACACCAGAAACAATTTTTTAACAACTATTATATCCTCTTCTAAGCATATTATCAATAATACTATATTGTCCTTTTAATAGTATCATTTATTTTATACTTTACATAAGTGTTTCATATTTTCATATAACATTTATTGGCAGGTTTTACATTTTAGTAAACATTTTTAAGCACTTTTCTAAAAGTACCATTGTTTTCTTTAGGAAATAGCCTTTTTTTAGTTAGTGTAGCGTCCATCATTTTTTAACTGCTAACTTAATTTTTGTTTTCATTTTTCTGCTGTTTTCTTGGAAGTCAGTCGTGGGAAGGTGCTGCTACTTCTTGGATAAGTAAATACCTTTTTAAGGTTTTCAATAGGATTTTGGGGCTAGGGAGAATGTAGGCACAAGTAGTTAATGATAGTTATAGTGTTGGTTTCTAGTTTTTGGACAGTTTATTTGTACTTTGTGTTATTTTGTTTAACAGTCTTCTTTGTTAGGCCTAGTTAGAATTTGGTATTATGTAATGTTTATATTTCATTTGAAGATAGTGTTTTTGGGGGGTGTGTACTGTATGTTTTATTACAGGTTTATGGATCTGAAGTTATTATTTGGAATTTTAATTTTGTGTTGTGTTTTCAATGGAAATTATTTTGGTTTCTAGTAAACTATTATTATTTTTTTTATTTACTTTGAATTTTTGGGTTTTTTGGAACTTTTCTGTAGTTACAATTTTCCTGGTTTTCAAAGTTCCTAAAGAGTTTGGATTGCTTTGTTGAATATAAAGTGCGCCTGTCTTTTGGTATGATTTTTCCCATTTTAGGGGACTTAACTTATGCTTGTTTTGTTGGTAGAATGGATTTTTTGTAAGTTAGATGTAGTGGTCAGCTACCTCTGGGACATAGGCTAGCCCAATCATTTGTTTTGTTTCAAAGGCAAATTGGCTTTTTGTTGCATACTCTACTCTTAGTGCAGATGGAGGTATCTCCAAATACTTTGGCTAAGCTGAGTATGGCTGTATGTGGGTATAATTTAAGGAAGGTTTGGTTTGGATCATGGCTTGTTCAAAGTCAATTATTATTTTATGGAGGAAGTAGTTGTTTGTTTTAATTTTAATTTGGTTCAGTAGTTTGTAGTAAGTGCTACTTGTTCATTAGGTAGCAAGACGTATATGAATGGAATATTAGTGTTTTGAAATTCTCTATTTATGGTGTATATCTGAGTGAATGGTTTGGGGCAGATGTTGAATGCCACATCCATTATCCAGGTTTGACATTGGCTTACTTTAAATAAGTTATCTGCTTTAACAAATATTATAATGCATTTCTCATTAATAAGGTTGTCTTATAAGATGAAGGGTTCTTCATTATGTGTGGTGATTAAGTGTTCGGGAATTTGGATATTTTGGGATCGTCTATGGGCGGGAGGAGTGTCACAGGTGGCCTTTTTAGTTTGTGGTATTACGTCTTTCATGGTAGTAATCGCTGGTAGCTGGCTTGTTATGTGTTCAGGTACTTAAGGGAATAGATCTTTTCTAATTTTAGTTGTAGGCACCTGGGAACTAGTGCTTGCCTCTCTTAAATCTTGCAGTACATGCCTTACTTCAATCTCAGTTACATTTGGGGTGTGGTTGTGTTCTCTTACATGAATAACATCATCTTTTGTAGACGCCTTCCCATTGCACGCATTAGAGTAATATTTTGAATATTTCCAATTGATAGTTTTGGTGCTTGTGCATTCTTGGATGTAAGAGTAGCCCATGTGAGAGAGTAATTGTTTCCCTTTATGTGATGTAATGTATCTTGCTGTTCTGTCTGTTGAGAAATTAACATCACATTTATAATCTAAATGCAAAGTTATGCTAACTATTTTTTCTTCAATGTGTACATATGGGTTCTTGCTGGTATTTTCAGTCTTTATTTTCTGGTTTTCTGTTAAGGGTGTTATAATTTTGGTCAGGTGGCTCATTTTCACTTTGGGAAAAAAATATGTTTTAGTTTTATTTTAAACATTTGTTTATTGTTAGCAAGTAGGGGCTGATGGACTTTAGTTTTATTTGTAGTGTTTAAGGGTGACTTGAGATTTAGAAATGTTTTTAATTTACGTATTTTTTATGTGGCTTTTTTCAAGCATGTGATCGCTAGAGTTTCTTGGTGGCTTTGTAGTTTGTTGATGGTGTAGTAATTTGTCTGTAATTTCAAAGTTTAAGACATAAAAAAATACGGATTGTTTGGTTAGTTACTTTTTATTTTATGTTTTTTAATTAAGTTATTTAAAAGTTAGTTTAAATAAATGTTTTACTTACTTTAGAATGTAGTTGTAGGTATTCTCCCACTTCTGTTTTCAGATTTTCTGTGGCAAATCAGCAGAGTGTCATCTTCTTGCAGTTTTCTCAGTTTTCCGTGCACTAAGGGGCATATTCTCAAGGACCTATCGCCGAGTTAGTGGCACTTTATCGCAGCCAAAGTGGCGATAGATTTATCGCACCATTCACAAGCTGGTGCTAACAGCCCATATCGCCAGTTTTCCGGCAATAGCAGCCGCAAAAAACATCGCCGCGGATGACACCGGCAACTAACGCTAATGAGATGCAGAGTAGGCGTTCCTGTGCAAAAAGCCGCGACAACACCACTTCGCAATATTCTCTATGACCAGCCAGATCGGCGATAAGATCCCAAAACAGGCGATAAGGCGTGTTAGCAGCAGGGATTTAACACCTGCTCCAACCTGGTGTTAAGTCGGACGACAACCTGCACCACAAAAGGGAGCCCAGACCAGAGCCACACCTGAAGAACAACAGATGCCATGGAGCTACTGATCATGCGGCTCGGAGCCCCAAGAGGGCCACAACACCCACCGCCACCACACCCAGGCCCGCCACCCCCCCGGACCCCCCCGCCCCCTCCCCCGGACTACCACAGAGGCAGTGCAGACAAAGACAGCGGACCTTCAGAAAACGCACCAGCCTCACAGACTTAACACCAGAGGATGTCATTGCCCACCTCAGGCTCAAAAGGACAACCATCCTCTGCATCCTGACCATCATTGCCCACAGGCTGATGGTACCAACACAGCGGACAAACAACATCCCTCCGCAGACAAAGCTGCTGGCTGTGCTGCACCTGTTGGCCTCTGGTACCTTCCAACCAACAACTGCCAGAGTCAGAGGAGTCTCACAGCAAGCCCTATCCAAGTTCCTCGCACCTGTCTTGGATGCCATCATCAGCTTGGTACCCCAGCACCTTCACTTCCCACACACTGCGCAGGAACAGCTGGAGACCAAGCAAGGTTTCTACTCCATAGCTGGCTTCCCGCATGTGTTGGGGGAAATCGACTGCACACATGTACTCCTCATGCTCCCTGCCGCCACTGCACACAATTACCGCAACAGGAAGCACACGCATTCCGTCAATGTGCAGGCAATAGTGGACCACCTGGGACTCTTCACCAATGTCGTCGCCAACTACCCAGGCAGTGTGCATGATTCCTTCATCTTCCGACACTCCATCATCAACCAGCGCTTTCAGGATGGCACCTATGGGAATGCATTGCTCGTTGGTAAGTACCAAATGAACACACCACACACCTCAACTCCACAGTCATGCAACTCACGACTCTCGGAATGCACACGTTACAAACTCACATACAACATACCCACCTACCAGACACGACAGCACAACTTACTGTGGTAACCTGGGCTAGCCATGTACACAAGCCATCAACGGCATGGCACCTCAGCCACACAATAGCAGAATGTGGGGAGAGGTGGGAACATGGCATGTGCGAAGGAGGCAAGTGACCCATGAATGAGAATGTACACAATGTCAAGTGTGGCTTGGATGTGCTGGCCAGATTGCAGTATGCAGACCACAGACATGTCCATGTCGACATATACTGCTGGTGTTCGGAGTGTAGTGGACAGTGGACGCAACCACGTCACCCCAGGTAGTGGGGAAGATCGCGGAAATGTAGCTTGTTACATCCCCCCTGTAAGCGTGAGAGGAGTGGGCTGGCCCGGCGTATGCCAGGCCAGCGTAGGGGTGTGAATAAAAAGCCTGTTGCTCTGGGCGTGGTTCTCTTCCGTAATGGCCAACTTGTCTGCCAGGGCGGCGCCTCTCAGCCCGCCACGAGGCCGACGCCGTGAGCGGCGGTGCCTGCGATCCTGTGCGCCTGCTGCACCCCAGGCCGCTGGTCCCCAGACCCGTCTTGGCCGCCCCTGCACAACCAGGCCTCACTGCTCACCTGCCGACACCGGCGTGTGTCAAAGAGGGCCCACCACGTGCCGGTGCAAGCTCCAAGCCCGAGGCCCGCAACCTTGGCAGCCTCCTCAGACCAGCACGGCCTCTGCGACACAGGCCCCAAGCACTCCTTTCTCATTGACGTACGTCACCACTGCCTCCGGCCTACACTGCAGTCCAGTAGGTCACGCATTTGGAACTGAGTCTTGATTTTTCAATGGCCGAGTTCATATCATTGCACGCAAGGAGAGGAGTAAGAGGAAGACGCGGTTCAGTCCGGAGGATAAAAGGATCATCGTTATGGAGGTGATCAAACACTACCAATAACTGCTCCGGTGCCACTAACTCTGTGCATCGCAAGCCAACAACACGTGGCTGTGGGCCCGTGCTGACCGCTGCCTCCGGCCTACACTGCGGTCCAGTAGGTCACACATTTGGAACTGAGTCTTGATTTCATGATGGCCGAGTTCATATGTGAATGGCAGCATTTATATCACTGTACTCCCTTCGATCTGGTGCCACCAACTCTGTGCATCGCAAGCCAATGACACATGTCTGTGGGCCCTTGATGACTACTGCCTTCGGCCTACACTGCGGTCAAGTAGGTCACACATTTTGAACTGAGTATTGCTTTTTTCATGGCAGAGTTCATACCATTGTACAGGCCTCATCGCAGACTGCATCCGCTTTCAGCTCTGGTGCCACTAACTCTGTGCCCCGAAATTCAGGGACACTCTCTGTTTGTGCTTTGGTGGCATCTGAGTCTGTGGCCTGGGGGTTGTCTTCATCATCATGTAGCTGATACTGACTTGGTGTTAAAAATGCGTTTGTAGCATTCATCTCCTCCATATTGCCTGTTTATGCTTGGTTCTGCCCTCTGCATCATGCCCTGGAAGAACACCTTCCACTGTCCCCCGAAACACTCCGCGACATTCACCTTGGACATCGATGAGGACCCGCTCAGCTCCCATGGCCCTACCTCAGTGCACCGCTAGTCACCGTCCCGTGGCGGTGTGCCTGTGCCGGCCGCAGTGCATCTGGGGCCACTAACTCTGTGCAGCTCAAGTCGTGGACCCTTGCTGTTTGAACTTTGAACTACTGATTGTCTGATCACTGTTGTAGTTGTTGCCAGCACCAACCACTCCCTGAGGGCTGGCTTACACTCACCCCACACCCATCCAGCACAGGCGTCACTGAACATGTGACCCTAGCAATAAAAGGGGCCGGGCGCACGTGCCCGTAGCCAGTTCCACAAACTATCTAAGTGTGTCTGTGTGGTCATTGTGTATGCATGAGGGCCCCGGGCCCTACCACATTACATTGTGCTGTGTACAGCGGACGCAACCATGTCACCTCAGGCAGTGGGGAAGACCTGGGACATGTAGCTGTGTCGTACCCCCCTGTAAGCGTAAGCAGAGTGGGCTGGCATACGACAGTCCAGCGTAGGGGTGTGGTTAATCAGCTCTGGGCGTTGCTAAGTATTGGCCTTGCCAAGGAAGTAACTAATGCGTGTGTCTCTGTTGTAGTGTCGGCGCCACCCGTCCCGCAATGGACAATGTTGCGATGTAGCATGTCCCCGGAGTGCGGGCTCGGCCGAAGGGATAAATGAAGGAGCGCAAGCCCGCTCCGGGTCCGGGATCATACATGCCAACTGTTGTGTGTGTCGCTATTACCGCAGCATAGGCCAAAGGTCTACCCTCAACCGCATTGCGAGTTCAGCCAGCCATGGACTCTACATCTGTGTCCACCCTATCCTTAATGTAGGCCTACACACACGTGGCCACCCACCTTCAACGCACAACATCACAGTGTCGTTGTCAGGCTTGTGGACATGCGCAGACAGGCATGACAATGGTGTGCCATAGGAGTGCAAGTGAAGCAACCGCGCTGCGCACAATAGTAAATAGGCTCGGGGGGAGGGAGGAGCAGCAGTGAGGCTATGTAATACACATTGATGCCGCTCATTTGCTACAAGCAGTACCTGTCAAATATGAATCACTAAGTCACACATATCACACACCAATGAACTAGTGAGCCTGCCAACACATCATGCAGAACCAACTTTGGACTCATGTCTCTCTGCACTGTCACAGGTGATCAAGGATATGCACTCTGCCCTTGGATGATGACACCCCTCCGAGCCCCGAACACACAGGCCCAGAGGTAGTACAATGCGGCCCACAAACGCACCAGGGGCATCGTGGAATGCACATTTGGCGTGTTGAAGTCACGTTTCAGGTGCCTGGACATCACAGGTGGAAGGCTCCTGTACAGCCCAGGCATTGTGTGCAAGATGATCGTTGCATGTTGTGTGTTGCACAACATATGTGTACACACCAATGCCCCATGGCTACAAGTGCCAGATGCACCGGACAATGATGAGGAAGATGAGGCAGGTGGACCACACCCCACTGCAGCAGGAATAGCCCATTGGAACACCATCATTGACAATTTCTTCACATGTGCACGTCACATTGTCACAGTCCTTAGCAATCATGGGACAGTACAAAATGACCACAGGCACAGCATGTGCAAATTAACTCATTACAACACACATTCCCTGTGTGCATGTTACTCCTCTGTACAAGCACATCACTCTGACAAGTGTAAGTGCAACATGTAGTGCTAACAATCTCATAAATTGGAAATAGATGGTGGGTGTGTCACCTCTGTACAGAGAGGCTGTTTAGGGTGTCACGTATTCGAAATGCCATTTCTGTGTGTCAAAGATAGTACGGAATCCCACTCATCAGCGTTTCACATGTGTCCCAAATCAATACATATAGGCTGTCATTTGTGACCTACAATTGACAACAGGGCTTCTTTTGGGGTCAAATATGTACCAGCATGATGAGGGATGCACCCTGTGACTCAAGTCACACAACATGAGCTACATGGACGTAAGGGGGAATCACTGCTCCTACATTCGTCCGTACTTTCATCCTTGATTAATCATAGACATGGCACATCTGTGTGTATTAGAATGTATTGTTCACGTTCAGTGGAGTGTTGAAGCTGTCTTAGTACTGGGCCATGCAGACAACACTTTACAATGTTGCCCCGTGGAGGGCCAGCCAGAGTCCTTTAGGGATTGACAAGTTACTCGGAAGGGGAAGAGTCCAGTCCGCAGGCTGATTGCTGTGTCATTGTTGAGCATACAAAATATGGCAGTCCATGTCGAGGTCCAAGGTTAGTGTCACAGAGTGTGTCGGTGGACAGTGGAAGGTGTTATTCCAGGGCTTGATGCAGAGGGCAGACCCAAGCAGAAAAAGCCATATGGCGGCGATGAATGCTACTGCTTCCTCCTTAGCACTGAGGCAGATTCATCCTCATCTTCGTCCTCTGACGTTTCATGTGCCTCACATGTGGGTGGTGGTGTTTGGTTTGCAGCACTGTGTGACACTGACACATCAGGGGCCGGAGATGTGGATGTGGAAGTAGCAGCAGCATTCATCTGCGCAATGTCTTGTGGCATCACTCCCATGATGAGGATCTGCAGGGCATGGAAGATCCCATCTACAGCGTTCTCATGTGCAGCAGTGGTAGCCATTCTTTGCGCCTGCATCCGCTCCATGTTCTCCATGACCCTCCTCATGTTTCCCAAATCACGGATGACATCGCTGTAGCCACTCTGACTAGACAGTTGTTGTTGTCTCCGAGTCATGACTCCAGCGATGCCAGCAATGTATTGTTGGAGGGCATGGGGCGGACTGTGGGTGTCCGTTAGGGAGTGTAAGTGGTCCCTCATGGGACTTAGACACCCACGTATGGCATCTAGTTTGGCTGCCATGCGGTCGAACACCACCCGCACCTGTTCAGCCAGCTCCTTCTGGCAGTCTAACACACGGCGTTGAAACGCCATGTGTTCTTCGGTGAGGTGCTGGGAGCCAGACGTGGTGGTGGGTGCTTCCTGCTGTGTGGTCTGTGCAGGGGGTGGGATCACCTCGATGGTGCTGGGCTGCCCTGCTACTGAAAGTGGGGTGCGAGGTTGTCCATGAATCGTTGGAGTTCGTCAAAGTCGATGTCCTGGAGGTCGTCTCCATCATCGCTGACGTGATGTAGGGTCTGCTCTGCAGGAGGTGTTGATTGTCCCTCTGCAATGTAAAGGGGAGATGCAGTTTCACAGTGTGTTCCATGTATGTTGACGCATTGGCGGAGTTTACATACAGCCTGCATGACAATGTACATTGTGACTGTTTGTGAGGAGATGCCTATTTGATGCGGGACAGTGGACATTTGTACTACATCACGGATGTGAGGTTGTACTCGTACATTGTCATCTCACAGTTTCCTGCTATGCCAGATGTGATTGGCCATTTTGTACACACATGCGGCACCAGTTGTGTCCTGTGTTCTGTTGTGAAAGTGTTGCAGTTTGTACCACATTGTTGTCAATGTTGAGGTGCTCTTATTCTTATGTGTGTGTGCTGCATTG
The DNA here is from genome assembly GCA_963921515.1 of Calotriton arnoldi. Classification (NCBI taxonomy): domain Eukaryota; kingdom Metazoa; phylum Chordata; class Amphibia; order Caudata; family Salamandridae; genus Calotriton; species Calotriton arnoldi. The sequence continues at coordinate 154,137 of CAWUFW010018753.1, read as the reverse complement.
TGGGTGAGTCGCCCCTGCAGCTCTTATTTGGCTGCCCCTTATCCCTTTCAGGCGGTGTACCTTTGACTTCTGTGCTTCTACAGTGCTGAGATGTTGCGGACTTGGGTAAATTGGGCTCTTGGTCGAGTTGTGACTCTGGGGCATGGTTTGTCCGCAAATGTGTTGTTGACGTCAGGGGTTGTTTGTGCACGTGGATGTGTCAGGGTGTGACTTGCTCCTTTCTGGATGTGGTCCACACTCAGTCACCTCAGTGTCGTGGCGTGCACCATGTCATGATAATTGGACTGCAGCCATGCTAATCGTCATGCAGTGTCACTTGCATTGTCAGTGTGGCTCACGGACCCGCAGCTTTGCTGGGTTCTGCACATGTGTATGGGTTTGTTGTGAGATTAGTGATGTGTGGGGAGGGCCCCCTCTGGGCATATTGTCGACGGGGGCCTACTTGCTGTTTCTATGTGTGCTGCAGTATGCCAAGGAGATCAGGGACATGATCCAGAGTCATTGTGGGTGTGCAGTGTGCTCTACTTAATTGTGCATGTGTGCCATTGTGCCCATCTCCCCCCGTCCCCCCAGTCCCTGGTCGGTACTCACCCTTTTGATGTTGTGTCAGGTCATGTTGAGCAGTGTCCCGATCCACTACTCCTGGCACCGTATCCCGAATGATGACTGTGGCCACCATTTTCTCCATGTCATCCAGCTCCTGGTGTGCCGCTGGACCCCCACCTCCAATCTGCGTTGATGCTTTCATGTTGGCATCGAGTTTCTTCTTGGTTTTGCCCTTCACAGCATTCCAGCGCCTCTTTACCTCTTCCATTGTCCTCCTTAACTCTGCAACTGCTTTCACATGGTCCAAGATAGTCTGCCATGTTTGCGTCTTTGTTGCCAATGACACGTTGGAGGTGACGAACAGTTGTTGGTAGTGTTCTATCACCTCCGTAATGATGATCCTGTTTTCCTGCGGACTGAACCGCGTCTTCCTCTTCTCCTTGACCTTCCCCGACCCGATTCGTTAGTGTTTGTTTAATTTGAATTATTTAAGTTATTGCCTTTTATGAAGAAAGCTAATTAGTGTTTACTTTATAAAGTTAAAATATATATATATATATATATCGATATATATATATATATATATATATATATATATATATATATATATATATATGGTTGTTTCTCGTCTCATATGCACTCCATTCATGGAAAGGACGATGCGAACCCAGATTATAGTGCAATTCTTTTATTCAGTGCCCTGCACCGCCGCCATAACGCGTTTCAGCCCTCGTGGGGCCTTGATCACATGACACGTTAGAGGAGTGACTTCAACCATTTAAAGTGACAGTGCTAGTTAACGTGACCACTAGTAATCATAGACATGGAAAAGTTGGTGTTATTGTCCCCGCTCACAATGTTGCTTAGTCTTTCTAAAAACAACACAATGAAACATACTAAAGTGCATTCGAAACAGTGCTTGATATAAATATCAATAAATATGCAGTTAAATAAATAAATACATATGGCACATGTTAACCCCTTCGATGCGCGTGACGAGCTCAGCTCGTTATGCTGCGCGGTAGCGCTGTGCGCATGACGAGCTGAGCTCGTCACGACCACACCCGCGATCGGAATGTCCAGCACACGAGCGGAATTCCGATCGCGGGCAAGGGGTTAAAAATGGATTAGAGAACCCAATATGAATCATAAAATGCATGTAAAAAAGTAAAGCAAATGTAAACTTTTTTTTCCTTTTTATATATAACAGCACAATCTAATCATAACTGGGTTTTATCAGATGAATTTCATATACTGAACACAAGATAATTTTACCCAAGTGGGCTTGAACTAGAACTCCATGCCTAATGTTAAAGTGCGAGTGCAAAAATAAAGTGTCACCTGCAGAACCAAAATTGGTTCAAATGTGCAAATGTGCAGAAGTAATACATAAAATTGAAGTTTAAAAACAATGCTGAGACAGAGGCAAGTTTGAACAGTTACATAAGTGCATAAAACCAGAATATTAAAGCCAAGTGTAAAAATCCTCGCTGGAATTAAGACCCTGTGGTGATTTACAGTCCATCTCCAATATATATTTGGTCTCAAGCCTTCTTAGCAGGGCTTCACGGTCACCACCTCTTCTCAGAGGGGGACCGAGTCCACAACAAAGTACTTAAGCTGTTGTGATTTCTTCGCGTGAAACTCCTCAAAGTGTCTAGCAACAGAGTATGATATGTCACCATTATTGATTGCCCTAATGTGCTGGAGTATCCTCTTGTGAACCTGCAGCTTAGTACTACCCACATATCGCAGGCCACAGGGACACTCCAGCACATAAACTGCATATTCGGTTTTACATGTCAGTTTTTTGTCAATACGAGTGGGCTTGGTCTTAAATGGTGTGGAGTACTCTGATTTACTAACTCCATGCTTGCAGGCTTTACTCGTGGCACATTTTATAAATCCTTTGCTGGTGTTTAGCCAAGAAGTATTAGTTCTCACTTCAGTACTGCTTTTTACTCAAGAATTGCTCATGGAGCGGGCTTTCCTAAACGTAATGTTGGGCGATTTGGTCAAGTTAGTGCCCAGAACTGGATCATTTTTTACCAATGCCCAATTCTTATTGACAATCCTGCGTATTGTTTTATGCTGATTACTGTAAGTGAGAATCAGTCTAGATGGTTGTGTTGACTCCGATAGCAAATTTTGATTAGTATTGGGTTTAATTGCCAAAGCCTGTAATCTAACCTTCTGGTTTGCTTTGACAATGGCTTTATTGATTTCTCCTAGAGAGTAACCCCTACTCAAAAACCTTCCACAGCACTCATTTTGTGCAATTGAGAATACAACGTTAACACTGTGTTATTTTCCCGCGATGGACTGCGATGTGCAAAGTTGCGTTATGCTAATTTTGCGATAATTATCCCACGTTCTTGAGAATATCCCCCCAAGTATTCACAGTTTGTGTGCCTTTTATGTTGTTAGTTTAATTGATAATATAATATTATTGGGTGCTTTGCTTTACAGTTTGTTTTTATTCGTTAGTGTTTGTTTAATTTGAATTATTTAAGTTATTGCCTTTTATGAAGAAAGCTAATTAGTATTTACTTTATAAAGTTAAAATATATATATATTTATATATATATATAGGGCCTCATTTCAATGTCGGGCGGAATTGCTTCTGCCTCACACCGACTCGGTCCTGGGACCGACCGACACCCGGTGAATGTAGCATGTTACTACGCATGCTATTACATCGCGTTCCATTACAACGCAGTAGTTAGAACGACCGCGTTGTTAGAACGTGATACCTTTACATCGCAAGTCATTAGATCGACTTGCTGTAGGGGGTGCGCTGGACTTAGGAATAGTATAATTTACTATTCCAACTCCAGCGTGTGCAACAGTAAGGAAGGTGTTGGAATAGTAAATTATACTATTCCTTAGTTTAGAGCGCCCCCTACAGCAAGTCGATCTAATGACTTGCGATGTAAAGGTACTGCGTACTAACAACGCAGTCGTTGTAACGACCGCGTTGTAAAAGCACCGCGATGTCATGGCAGTGTTGTAAGTGCTCTTTCCCCACCCGGTCAGCGGTCCCAACCGGTCCATTACAATGCGACCGAACACTGTTCAGTCGTATTGCACTTTTCTCAATGGGAGCTTGTGTTACTGCCAGAAACCGGCCGTAACACAAGCTCCCATTGAGAAAAGGGAGGTGCAGTTCATCCCTGCACCCCGTGGCAGGCACCTCAAGGTACCTGCCATGGGGTGCAGGGATCAACAGTGGGTCACCTTAGGTGCCCCCACAGCCTCCAAATGCAGGCCGTCCACCCAAGGGGGGCCCTGCTGGGGTCCCCCAAAGTTGAGTTCCGACAGCCTTTCTATGTCGGAAAGGCTGACACGGAAAGGCTGCCGAAACCCGACTTTGTAATCTCAAGGGCAGAAATGCCCGCCCTTCAGATGACAGGCCAGCCTCAAGGGCGGAGCCCATCGAAAGTCAGCCGGAATGACCAGCACTTTTAGTTTACGACCGCCTCCATCGTATTGAAGTGGTCATAAAGTTAACTGACCGTCCATTACGATGCCGGCGTAGAAGCTCCGACCGAGGGTTGGAGCCTTTTATGGCCGCATTGTAATCAGCCCCATAGTGTTATTTTGGATGTTTTATTTATGTGCCTATTTTAATTTATTTTTGTTTAATATTTATATTTTAGTAGTTGTATCTATATTTTGTTAAATATTATTTTGATGTATTGAATCATATATTATTTTAGGTGTTGTAAGTTTATTTTAGTTATATGAAATGGTCATAATGTTGTTAGATTATTTACATTCGTATTTTTAAATTTATTTTTATTTTTGGGTTAAAGTTAAATATTGTTATTTAATGTTTTGTAATGAAATGTGTTTATTTTTTGCTATATCAAAGTTATTGATATTGTTTGTTACCATATTTTGACAATTTATATGTTTATTTAAAGGTAACAATATTTTACTTTTCAATATCTGTGTTATTGATACAGGTAAAATAGATATTTTTAACTGCAATATACTTATCAATATTTGTGTTTTTATTAGTTAAGTATAAGAAGGTGATATTTTTGAGTATGATATTTTTTTCCGTTATGGTGGTGAATCGATACTGTTATCATTGATGTCATGTCATTGATCCTTTATACATATATCTTATTACTTTTTGCTTCAGCTCCAGTTCAGCGAGACACTTCTCAATAAACAGCCTTGTTTTTTATCCTGGTCTGCTACTGACACCTGCCTGTTTAGGACATGCTGTGTTCTACATGAGTCCCTGATTGTTTTGTTTGTTTTAACATGATTGTTGATGCTTTTACATGGGCTGTGCTGCATGCTGCCTTTCCCTGAGCTTTAGTATGCTATGAACACACCAAGGACAATAATACCACAATTCATAAAGCCATGCTTACTGGATGGGGTGGTATGGCTGACACTGTTTACATTTTCAGTTGTTCCAAAAAGCATGCACATTGCTACCAAGCTTGCATGTACTGGGGCAGAGCCATCTCTTATTATGGAACCAAATGTATCGCTTTCATAAAGAAACATGAATCTCCAAATATAACCTGATGTGGTGAAATAGAAGCTAACTACACCACAATTGTTTTGCTATTGTTCCATACTTGCATTTGGGCCCAATGCTCCCTTCCCGTGTCATTTTTGCATTGGGTCTCAGAACAGTGGCCCAAGGAGGAGAAAATTGAAGTCCTAGGGAAACCTTAGCTGGGGCCTCAGAGAAATAGTGGAGAGGTGAGGGGTGTGGGGCAAGATGGGGGCCAATGATTTTAACAAAGAACATAGTAAAGGTAAAAAAATAAAATAAAAAAAAAAAAGAGGAAAGTCCACTTCAAAGGAAGTAAATAGTAGCTATCTTTAGTGAAGCAGGTGCATTTTCACTGAGGCCCACGGGTGTGAGGTACTTACTGCATCACAATTATGACTGTCTTATTTTACAATAGGGACATCGGGGCTCATATTCCTTCCAAGTATTAAAGCCGAGGGCAACCTTGGTGCAATGGGGGGGAACAACACATGGGAGCTATTTTGTTTTCTGAAATGGACATAGAGCCTGTTTCAAGGTTGGAGGGATGGCCAGCATTGTGGGAAAGGGGTGAAAGAGGCCTAGGAGACAGCATTCTACTCAGGACTGCAGCTATCATTAGTTCAACAGTTGCAATTGCTTTCGGACCAAGGAGTGTGAAGACTCACAACTCCCAATAATGGTGAGCAGTGTTTGTTGATCAATTCAGTTTTTGTTTGATACACTGCTCTTTCATAAGCCCTACCCTCTGCACTCAGCCCTGCCCCTCCACCCATTCCTTGCCATAAGGTTTTGAGGGTGCCCAACTTCAAAACATGTTGCTTAGGTGGCCTCAGGGCAAAGGTTTGAAGACCTTTGGTATATTGTTTCATAAAACTCCTTGAACAGATCTGTTTTGTGTCTGCGCTCGTATTTGATAGCCCTTTATTTATCTCTTATTCCTACTATGTAGGTATGGTTAACTTTTACACTCAAGGCATTGGTTAGTAAAGCATAGGCATCATGACTTTGGGCCTAATTACGATGTCGGTCGGAAGTGACTCCGACCAACACCGTTTCGTGGAAGGAACTGCCCGATCATAGGTTGGCGGTTCCGACTACACAATTAAGATGCAATCACACATAGTGCGGTCGCAAACTTCTATTATTCAATGGGAGCTTGTGCAGCGGGCTGAAACCGCCCGCAGCACAAGCCCCCATTGAAAAATTTACGTTTTTAAACATCCCTGCACAGTGTGACAGCCACCTCACGGTGCCTGCCACACTGTGCATGGATGTTTAGGGGGGCCTCATAGGTGCCCCCCAGGGCCAAATGCGGAGGGCCAGGGGAGAAGGGGGCCCTGCTAGGGACCCCAAAGTCAGTTTCCGACAGTCAATCCATGTCGGAAAGGCCTACATGGATTGACTGTTGGAAACCGACATCATAATCCCAACGGTGGAAACACCGTCTTTAAGGGATTATGAGGGCTTTCCGACTGGCTGAGGGGCTCCTTGAGTCCGTTGGAACCGCGTTGGATTCCCAGGCCAGTTTAAACTCCAACTGCCGTCATCATAATATGGCGGTCAGACTTTAAACCTTCCATGTCAGTCGGAAAGCCTCCAACCAGTGGTTGGAGTCTTTCTGACCGACATCATAATCAGGTCCTTTGTATTTTAGCATGAGTAATGGTAACACCTTTTCAAATCTGTTTGTCAAATGCATGTGGAGTTGTTTCATTCCTTTGGTCCTTTCTTGAACCTATTTGATGGCTTTTTTTGACCTCTTCAAGTTCCTACTCTGACATAATCTATTCAAAGTCTCTGTTTCTCCTAGCGCTGCTGCCACCAGGGCCATCAATTTACGCCACAACACTGCCTTGCAAGTGTCCCATTATACTGGTTCGGATAAATCTGGGGAGTCTTTAAATTTCAGTTATTTTCTTTCTGTATACTACTGCATGTAGCAGGTCCTGACTCATTCACTATATTTTGTCTCTCAGAGGGGTTACTGTGTTATGCAGCTCAACAACAGCTGGGGCTTCGTCTGATATAGTGATTGAATGATGTGCATTTTTCACTCCTGCTCTGAGAGTCTTTGAGAGGTGTATGCCATATGTTCTGGAATATGCATGGTGGATGTGAAAGCAGTACAATCTTTCTCCCTGATGTGTGCCACCCTCCACACTTCCAAAAGCCCCATGTCCTTGAGATCCTTCTGCACCACTACGTAGACTTTCCCCATGGTGCTTACTCTGAGGATCAATCGGTCTAGATTCCTATCCAGTACTGTGCCTCTCTGTTCCTACTCTATCTTTTACAATTGTGGACAGAGCTTGTTTGTCCAAAGAGGTTTTGTGTATAACGAAGCCCAGGGTGGCTCTCAGCAATATCACCACTCCCCATGTTTTAGATTGAATGATGTTGTGAATTTGTGTGGAGTGGTATTTGGTGGAAAATCTGTTATCTTCCCTCTCCCAATGAGAGTGTCCTAAAAATAATCACTAATTACTACTTCAGTTGTTTAATCTCCTACAGACTGTAGATCCTGCACCTTTTGAACAGAGTGTTTCAGCCCCTGACATTAAAATGAAAGGACCTTGAAGATATTGTGTCAATGGTGTGAATTTTCCCTGAGCTGCCTGGAGCCTAGTGTTATTGTGAGCTTTCTCTCGCTGGGTGAAAATCCTCAAATTCCCTCCATTCAAATCCCTCCCTCCCGTACTCTCACAAATCTAAGTTTATCCAACAAGAAGTAAATAAATGCATAGCAACTGGACAAATCCAGCAACGTCAGTCCTTTAGTTCAGCCCCTTTGGGTTTAGAGCTCACAACCAGAAATATGGGACTTAATTGCCTCGCTGAACTGGGTGCTTTCTCTGTAGAGCAATCAATCACTGGGCCTGTTGCATAACTATTTCTGCCGTGATCCTGATTGGATGGTTGTGTAGATTGAATCTCCTTTGATTAGGTTGATGCCTAAAAACTTGAAACTAATTTGAGTTCTGACAGTGCTCTTCGTTGTTTGAAATGAAGCACTGCAGACTAATGTCCGACCGATGTCTAACTATGAACCTTGGGCACGATATTTAAAAGACTTTTTTAATGTTAACCCAACACAAAGTGTTGTGTTGGTATTTATAACCCAATACAAATTGCAACTTGTGTTGGATTGTAAACACAAGTCACACAAAGATGTGCAATGTGGTACTTTGAAATGAAATCCAGTATTTGTAAAGCACACAATTACCCGAGGGTGTCAAGGCGCTTGGGGCCGTCGGGAAGATTAAGCGAGCTATTGCCCAGAGTCACATGGTGCTGGGCTAACCTGCCGCCAGCACCGGGGATCAAACTGTGAACCCCGTGGTCCGGAGTCAGGCGCCCTGGCCGCTGCGCCACACCTCTTCCACTTTGTATTACTTTGCATCAAAGGAGTATTCCATGGGGGGTGCATGGGGCAACCTCATGCAACCACCCATGGGTATTACACAAATCCCTATCTACAAACATTTGCAGACAGGGATTTTCACCAAAATCCTGTGCGTCCTTGAGGCAGGTGTAACAAGGAGAAACATTTTCCTTTCCCCTCATTGTTCCTCTTTGCAAGTGTGCTGCATTCTACAGCACACATACTAAGCAAGCATTTGCTACATGCATGGTGAGAAGTGGTCATAAAAGCATATTCCGTTGATAGGATGGCGTAAATTTCCCACAGGCGTAGCACCTGACCCCACCATGGAGGCCCAAACCCAGCGAGTCCATGTTCAGAAGCTACCATGATTTCTTTCACTGAAACAGCATACCATTTACAATGAGGCACGTCTCTGCTCCACTCTGTTAAACCTCGATGAGATAGTAAGAGACAAAGTGGCTCTGATAAGTAGCCAGTGGTTGGAGATGAGAAAAGCAGAACATTGTGTGATGGTTGGCATTTGGCAGTAACTCACAGCAGACTACTCCATTTGCAGAAGCTCTCGAGTAAGACTCTACTGTGCTCCGGCACCTCTGCAATGCTGACTTGGGGCCACATGTAATTCCTCAAGCCGAACTATGGATTTCACCTGACTCTGACCTCTTTTGATGGTTACAGTGCCCCAGCCCTCCAATTCCCATGTTAACCCTTGTGAGAGTATGCAGGAAGAGGAGGTAATAGAGATTGGGGTTGTTTGGGGCTAAGAAATGGAGTAGCTGGGGTCGGCAGGCAGCTCTTTTTCTTCACAGCAGTAAGCTATGTCTGTGCTTAAAGAAGCACTCTGTTACAGTAAGTGACCTATGCAGAGGCCAAGACAAGGCAAAGATTTTCAGCATCTTTACTCAAAATTGGCTAATTGCAATGAACTGATTGATGATCTCAGGTAAGATGCACACAGCGTTATACAGAGTTACACATAGCTATCAAACTTGCCGAGCTGCTAAGGTAGATTACTAGCCTGCCTTTCTACACTTTTCTACAGTCTTCTACTCTTTTATTTCAAGAAACTGAATGAAGCCACTTCCGGTAAAATGCGCTAAACCGGTCAGAGGAATAAAATCTACCTCCAGTTCAAAACCACAAAATTTAACAAACAACAAAACTTGCCCTGCTGCATGACTTTGACTTTCAAAAACAACCTGTCAGACGTAAAAAATTGACCATGGCCTCCTGCCGAATGTATGATGATACAACGCGTACCATCACAACGCGGTATGTTACATCGCGGTCTTGACAACGCAAGTCGTTACATCGACTTGCGCTGTAGGGCGCTGGATTTAGGAATAGTGTGAATTACTATTCCAACTCCAGTCTACGTACAGTAGGGAAGGTGTTGGAATAGTAATTCACACTATTCCTTAGTCTAGAGCGCCCTCCAGTGCAAGTCGATGTAACGACTTGCGTTGTGAAAACCACGATGTAACCATACCGCGTTGTAATGGTTTCGTGGTAAAGGATGTTTCCCCTCCTGCCCTGTGTATCTGCCACATGCTCCATTATGGCAGCCTCAAAACGCACATAGGTCCAAATCAACTGAAAACTGTTACTTCTGATTGGCACTTTACCTTTTCTAGACACTTGTTGCTTTAGAACTTTGACATTTATATCTCCGGTTCTTCTTAACTTTAATATTTTTGGTTTCTTTCCGCTCATTACATTTTTGTGAGGTTTTCTGAATTGGTTTCTCCATTTTAATGCATGTTTTCTTCACTTTGAAATACTTATTGAACCCAACATACATTTCTCAGGTGGATTGAGTGCTGCGTGTGCCATAGCTACCAGGAGTCGAGCAGAGATTCTCTCAGAACTGTGGTTGTGCTTAACCAGATTGTGTTTATTGAGTTGACTGAATTTTGAATAATTGTCAAAAAGTAATGACAATCATTAAAAATCAGTACAATCACACATCATACATTCTTATAAATTCAGCATACACATACACCTGAGGATTCAGCTCAGAATATAAACTATTTTTAATAGTTCATTATGTTGGCTATTCTATCTCCCTGTATTTCAACAGCTAGATGTTGCCCCCCCCCCTCATATGACAACCAGATAAAATGCCAGTTAGAGGAAGGAGAAGGATGTAAAATACTGCTGGTGAGGATGTGAAAAACAGATAGTTTCCAAGCTAAAAAAGGGACATCTCCATAATATTTAAATTAGCCATTATTTTAAGTGGTATCAGTGCAATATAGTGCCGAATATAAAGGGAGGAGCCCACATAAAACAACTGTTAAAAACAAGTGCTATAAGTGCATATCCTATACAAAAGAATATGATTTACTAATAATGCACAGGTGACTACTGATTTGGGAGGTTGGTTGGGCCTGCATGGGGGAACCATTAAAACAGTTTAACGTACTATGAGTACAGGCCCTGTGTAAGAGGTGAAGCTTATTGATCATGTGCAAAACAAGCAGCCTCTTTGGGAGGAGGAGCCTTAGAGCAGACTCAGTAATCAATTCTTACCCTCAACAAACCTCTGTCAGGCCCCACATGGGGAAACTATTAAAAACAATTTAAAGTACTATTAGTGAAATCCCTGTGCAAGTGGTGTAGCTTACTGATCATTTGCAGAAAGAGCAGCTGCTTTGGGAGGAGGAGGCTCAGTGCAGACTTGGTGATTGACTCTAATCCTCAACAAAACTCTGTTAGAGTGTTCCAAGGCCCTTCTCTCTTTTCAAACAGCCGGAGGGTCCCAACCTGTGGTATCTGGGCAGTGGGTGGTGATGTCATCTCTGATGTGGCATTGGAATTGTATCTATGTCACACCAGTGGGTAGAATGTTATTGTAGAAAGAGAGACTAACAGTTGCCCAGTGAAACTGGTGGGAGATGGATGGGATCTTCTTCTTCTAGAATTAACCTACTTTTTTTGAGTACTACACGTTTATTGAACCTCTACCTAGAGCGGATCTTACACTGGCGTAGTCGGTAGTTAGGAGAGGATCTCAACACACCATTGTTCCAGTTGGTTTCGGTGTCGTTAAACGGCCAATGGATTGAGAACAACTTTAAGAATGACGGTTTGTCCCCGGATTTGGTGAGAAATTATTTTGTTTATATCTGGGCGGCAAGTGAGGAGGTGTATTAGAAATATCCTGTTACTGCAGTCTTCTAACATAATTTAAAGTTCTTCACCAGCCGCTGCTGTGAAAACTGAGCAAGCTCTTTGATTTTGGCAAGTACTCATTGACCTTTTCTTTCGCTCATGTACGAAACGTAACTGTTTAGCAGGCTTGCTCTATTTATTGTGACAAGAGTTGTGAGTTTCCCTTTGTGGTAGACATGCAGAACGTTACCGCACCACAATGTTTTCTCACTACTCTTAGGACTCCTCTCATGAAGTGGCAGAAAAGGATGAAAGTGTTTGAGAGATATGCAAAGGTGTGTGGGGCATCATTGAATGCTTTGCAGAGGTTGTCTCTACTTCTCCATTGTCTGGATTCTGAGGAGCAGGAGATTTTTGATCATCTGTCAGAACTTCCTGCTTTGGAATCAGAATATTTGAAGGCATATGAGATTTGTATTAGAAAAGTTGATAAACATTTTTTACCAAAAGTGAATTCGATACCAGAAAGATACCACTTTGCAAGGAGGGGGCAAAAAGAAGGTAAATCTGTGGAATGTTATGTCACAGAGTCGAGTTAAGGAAACTTGCTATAAGTTTGCTGCTCTTGTTGATGAGCGGAAAAGAGATCAATTCATGTTAGGGTGTGACATGGAGAAAGTGAGGGAGGAATTGTGGATGAGGGATGAACCCTCCCTAGATGAGGTCCTGCAAGTTGCTAAAAGAGTAGAACACTCTATGAAATGTGTTGCAACAATAAAGAAAGGAAAGGAACAGAGTGGTAAAGGAGAGGTTGAAGAAACGTAATGTTAAGAGTGAAGAGAGTGGAGTAAAAAGCAAGGTGCCACCTCACAAATGTTATAGATGTGGCAAAATAGGCCACCTCGCTAATGATAAGATGTGCCCAGCTTTAAAAGCAACATGCATGCAGTGCAATGAAAGAGGCATTTTGCGGTGGTGTGTAAGACAAGTAATTTCACAACTAGTGTTAAGCGGGTGGTAGTGAAGGATGATCAGAAGAGTGACTGTTCGAATCTTGAATGTGACCAATTAGTCTTACAGATTGGTGATAAGGATAGTAAAACTAAACCCAGCCCCATTGACACTTTTTGGTTGAGGGAGAACCCACCAAGGTATTATTTGACTTGGGTGCAAAGATCACGATTATTTCAAAGAGATTCTTCCAAAAGAAGTTGGAGAAGAAAAGCCCATTGTTAAAACCCAATATTAGCCGATGTGCATATGGTGGTGAACCAATACGGCTAAAAGGCTATTTTAAAGTATTAATTGAGTACAAGCAACAATATGTCTTAGGGAATATTTATGTCTTAGAAAAAGGGGACAGAGTTATAAGTTGGATACATCAAGGTGAGCTTGTTGTCATGTGAGACCCCAACAGTGACCCTCCCTTTCACCTAAACCAGAGGGTGAATGTTATCTTGGACAGCAAGATGGCATATAAAATGAGTTTCCTAACGTGTTCAGGGAGAAGCTGGGTTGCTTGAGAGACATCAGCATGAAATACGATTGGTATCTGGGGCACGACCAGTATGTTGTAAGGTGAGGAATGTGCCTAAGTCTCTCAGAGAGGAAATGCAAAAGAGATTGAGAAGCTTAAAGATGGTGGAATAATAGAGGAAGCTGAAGGGATGGAGTGGCTTGCATCAGTTGTTGCAGCTCGAAAGGCGAATGGTAGCTTACATCTCTGTGTGGACTTGAGGCATTTAAACAAGAACATTATAGTTGATAGGTATCCCCTTCCCAATCTATCAGAGCTGTTGTTGTTACTTGGTGGGGCAAGAGTGTTCAGTACCATCGATATCACCTCGGCCTCTCACCAAGTTGAACTAAAGGAATCTTCTAGAAATTACACCGCATTTGTCACTCCCTGGGGCACGTTTAGATATATTTGGCTGCAGTTTGTGTTAGTTTCAGCAGCGTCAGTTTTCCAATGTGCCATGGAGAAAGTGTTGAAGGGGGTTACAGGTGTGCGTGTACCAAGATGATAGTCTTGTTTTTGGTAAGGACACAGAAAAACACAATGTCCACCTCAGAGAGGTTTTGAGTAAAGTGGCTGATTCCAATCTTACTATAAGGGCAGAAAAATTTAGGTTTGCCACTACTACCATAAACTATTTACGACATACTATTGCTGGTAATGGGTAATACCCAAAGCTGACTTGGTTAACACCATCTTGCACATGAGTTCCCCCTCTTCACGGGAGGAGCTGGCTGATGAAATATTTAGGAATGATTGTATATTACAATAAGTTTGTTGAGAACTTTGCAGAGCTGAGTGTCAATATGAAGCAGTTATTGAGAAAGGGAGTGACATTTTCTTGGGATGAAGCATGTGAAAGAGAATTTATACTTTTGAAGGAAAAACTTAGCACAGCTCCCAAGTTAAAGAACTTTGACCCTCAGATAAAATCAGTGATCACTACTGATGCTAACCTCAAAGGCTTAGGTGCAATATTACAGCAGAAAGCGAGTGATGGCATGAATACTATTATGTTTATATCATGTGGACTAAAGGATGGTGAGTCAAGCTATTCAGTGATTGAGCAAGAAGCCCTTGCTGTGTTCTGGGCAATCAAGAAATTAAAGACATTTCTGTGGGGTGTGAGTTTTGTGTTAGAACTGACCATAAACCCCTCTGTGAGATTTTTATGAAGAAAGGAATTGACTTGGTATCAGGGAGAATAACAAAATGGGTGATAGCTCTCCAGGTATTTAATTTTGACATGAAATATATTCCAGGAGTAGAGACTGGTATTGCTGACATGCTGTCCAGACTCGTTTCAGAAGGGGACCATGGACAAGATGATACTGATCAGTTTGATGAGGAAACTGAATTTGTGTGTGTGTTGGAAAACAGTGTCATTTCAGGGGAACGGTGGCGTGAAGAGTTGGACTCTAATGTCTTACTCAATGAAGTGTTATCTCTGGTGAGGAATGGATGGCATGCAAAAAAACAAGGGTATGATGGCTGTAAAGCATTTTGGGGAGTAAAGGACGAGTTGAGCACATGCAGTGAACTCTTGTTTCGCAGTACTCGCTTAGTGTCTCCTAACAAACTTCGTGAGGAGTTAGTAGACTTAGCTCATGAATCTCATCTGGGCATGTCAAAAACGTAGGAAAGTTTGCGCTCTTCTTATTGGTGGCTAGGGACGGATATACAGATTGAAAGAGTTATACGTGATTCCTTGCCATGCTCTCTGAGTGAGAAGCCTAAAAATAACAGGTTACAACCCATGTTGGTCAGAGAACGTCCATCCGGGCCATGGAAAGAAATTGCTTTAGAAATTATTGGGCCAATTCATTGTGAGAGTCATCAAACCTATGTGATGGTAGTTGTGGATAAAATGTACTCACTGTGGCCTGAAGTGTGCTTGACAATGGCTGTTGAAACCAAACATGTGATAGCTTTCCTGAAGAGTCTTACGGCAAGGGAAGGAATTCCAGAGACTCTTCTTACTGACAATGGCGTTCAATTGGTTACCAGGGAAATGGAGGAATTTTTAAAGATGTGTGACATAAAACACAAGAGGTGTGCCCTCTATCACCCAGAGACAAATAGTATGGTGGAAAGACTAAACAGAGTTCTCAAGGAGACTATCATGCTAGCAAAGTCTAGTTGAATTGGAAGGAGGAGGTAGAGAAGAAGATGTAAATGCATAGGTTAACTCCTCATAGTACAACATAAACGACTCTGTTTGAACTGTTTAGGGGGAGGCATCCAACTACTCTGGTAGAACCTTCTTGGGTGAGGAAATTCAAATTAGAGATGAGGAATGATGAAGTTGCATACAACTGGAGAGAAAGAGAAGCTAAAAGAGTGAATGGCAGGAAAATAAATGTTGATAGCAGAAAAGCTGTAAAAGAAAACATTGTTGCAGTAGGTGACATGGTAATGATCAGGCGCCCTGGTAGGGGTGGTGATGGGGCTACATTTTTAGCACCTATTCGGGTTCTCAAAGTTTTTTAAAATGCTGTGAAGACACAAGATCATCGAATTTGGAATCTTGGCAGGGTTGTGGTGTACAATAGTCCACTGAATTTCTCTGGGAAGGTAAGATGGGTGAAGAGAGGAAAGGTAATGTTGGAGTTAACGATACTGGGGAAAAGGTCCGGCCAAGGATGTCCTCTAGGATGTTGAGAAGACCTTCTTACTTGAAAGATTTTGTTCAATTAATTCAGTATATGTTATTCTCAGCTCTGTTAACCTTATGCATGCGTAGCATATGTTACTTGTACTCTTTTGTTGTATCAGAGATAAAAGCTTTACAATTTTTATTTGTACATATGTTAACTTATTGTGTTTGTTAAATAGGGGAGGTGTGTGGTATCTGGGCAGTGGGTGGTGATGTCATCTCTGATTGGAATGGTATCTATGTCACACCCGTGCATAGAATGTTATTGTAGAAAGAGAGATTAACAGTTGCCCAGAGAAGCTGTTGGGAGATGGATGGGATCTTCTTCTTCTAGAATAAACCTACTTCTGTTGAGTACAATATATCGTGAGAAGTTTATTGAACCTCTAACTAGAGCGGATCTTACACAAACCTTCCCCACCATGTTAATTCTACTCAGCGGATAGCAAAAAAGATACCTTTACAGAGCTCCTGAAGGACTAGGACACTCTGGGGCAGCCAAAAGAGCTATTACAGCCACCTTTAGAAGTTTCAGGAATTAGCCCATTAGCTAGTTTGATTCCCCCTTTAACCAGAATTCGATCTCCTCATTACAGGTATGAAATTTCAGGGACTGAAAATTGGTCGCAGCTAAACTTTTGTTGGAGTAATAACTTGTTATCAATGCAAAACACGTGGATAAGCGATTCAACCCCCAAATGACACAGTCTGCACATATTGCCCATGTCACTGCTCCGCTTACTACACTAATGCGTTTTCAAAGGGACCAGTCCAAATCTTAACCTCATCAGATGTTGCTTCTGACCCTTAGTAAGGGGCTGAGACAAGTATATTGGTAGATACTGGGGCTCGTATAAATTAACTGCCCAGCTTACATGAATTTTCTCCTTCAGTGTCTTCCTGTTGAGATCTACTGAAATAATGTTTACTTGCTTTGATTGAAGTTTCAAGGTCTGTTTTGAATGGAGATTAGCCGACGGTGTCACATGAGCCTCCAAGTTGTTCAGTGAGATGTCCAAACTGTGAACAAGCTGAATTTTCCTGTGTTATCACCAGCCAGAGATGATGTTTGAAGGATCCGGCCGAGGCCCTTTTCAATTTTACACATTAATACAGAAATCTGGCATTGAGTAGCAGGCACTGCCTTGTCAGGGTGAATTCTAGGAATATTTGGTCTTGAGTGGAGCAGCTTGGAAGACAAAAATATTTTCTAAAATAATTACATAAGGCTACATCCAGCCAGGTATTCAGCCTGTTTTTAAAAGCCATTACACCATAGGCCAATAAAGGCAGCTTACTCAGGACAACCTTAATTTGAGCTCAGAAATAGGGGCAGATTAAGTTCTTATACCATTTCCAAATAGCCCATGTCAAGGAATTAGAGGAGATCTTAATGTCCTTAATATGTGATGTTTTCTGACCTCTATTGCTCTATTGTCCAACCATATCCCTAGATATTTATAGGTTTGCCCCATCTCAATCATTCCTTTCTGCAGAGACCAGGAGCCAAGTCTACTTAATAGGCATCCAAATCTCATGACCTTGGTCATAGATAGATTAATGTATATGTCTTTTAATTCATAGTAATGGGCCAAAACATAGAGCGAACTCTGTAGGCCGCTAGGTGTCTGATCAATTAACACAGTATTGTCCCTTATAGCAGGATTTGAATTTTCTGGCCAGCTAATTTTGGCAGGTAGATTCTTGCTCCATCCAGGAAGAGTTTTAGGTCAGTCAAGTATAGATTTAATAACAAGTGGGCCAGAATCCACCCGTGTTTTAGCCCTTTGTTGGTAGGAATTTTTCCTGACGTGAACAATCTTGGACTGAGTTTAATTTTGACCAATGAGTACAGGGTTATTATTGCATATAACAAGGAAGTTGGAATACCCTATTTGTCTAATTTATCCCAAAGTTTTCCTCTTGACACTTTGGCCCCGAATTCAATGTCGGACGGACCTGGGTCCGTCTTACATCGTCTGGGAACTGGGACCAAACGACCTCCTGTCGTCGGTCCCAACCCAGCAATTAGGACGTGACCGAACACTGTTCGGTCGCATTCCTGTTCTTTACAATGGGAGCATGCATTCTGACCGGAATGAGATGAGGTGCAGTTCATCCCTGCACCTCAAGGTGCCTGCCCCCGGGTGCAGGGATAAACAGGGGGGCACCATAGGTGCTCCCTAGGCTGCCATCCGGCGGCCTTGCACCCATTGGGGCCCTGCTGGGGACCCCAAAGTGGGATTTCTACAGCCTTTCTGTGTCAGAAAGGCCGGGACAGAAAGGCTGCGGGAATCTGCCATCGTAATCCCTCAGGCGGAGAGAGCTGCCCGAGGGATTACTGGAGGCTTGCCAAATGGCAGACGGACTCTTCGAGTCCGTCGGAGGCCATTTGGAGATCCGGTTCGGATTCCTTTCTGACTGACCCCATCAAAATGGGTTGGTCGGAAAGGAATCCGAACAGCCAATTACGATGCCGTAGGAACGGCTCCGACCGAGAGTCGCAGACGTTTCCTACGGCATCGTAATCGGGCCCTTTGTGTGGTGGTAAACTCAATAAATGCTACATACAGTAATGCATCCTTTTTTTGGCATGGACTTATCAATCAAAGTATGCTGAACCTATTAGGTTGATATCAATGTTCCAGCATCTTTAAAAACCTGTTTGAAAACAGGGAATTATTTGTGTTTCTGTGGCCCACATCTATAGCTCCTGATTCAAAATTCTGGAATAGCATTTCCCCTCCACATCGAGGAGTCCAATCAGCCTGAAATTTTCTGGGGTTTTAAGATGGCCCTTTTTGTGGATTGGGACTAATAAAGAGCCCCTCCCACTGTCTGGAGCAATACTGCCTGAAAGATATGAGTTAAATAGAGGTGTCATGGTTTTTGCCTACATCTCATGTGCGTGGCTTTTTCAACAGACTTCACAGTCACTCGGATGGATGTATTATTTGGTTAGAGGCTTAAATTCATAATTTTATTATTAATTGGGCTGTTAGTCAAATAGAGTTTTTCTATGTAGTTAAACCAACAGGCTGGTACGATGTTGGCTTCGGA
Organism: Calotriton arnoldi; assembly: GCA_963921515.1. NCBI lineage: Eukaryota > Metazoa > Chordata > Amphibia > Caudata > Salamandridae > Calotriton > Calotriton arnoldi. Next base: position 135,338 of record CAWUFW010018753.1, on the reverse strand, counting down.
TGACTCAGGTTTGCACATCATGAATTATGGGCCAGAATTTTCTGGAGTTCTTGGCTCTTATTGTTTCATATACTTTGTCCCATATGCAATCGGCTTCTCCCCTGTTTTTGTCCTGTAGATTCCCCCTATAGAGAGTTCTTATAGATTGGATATTATCTTTAGTATACTGGTTATAACATTTACTAAAACACTGAGGGCCTGATTTAGATCTTGATGGTCTTACCGCCGTCCCTCTTCGGTGGCAGCCCCAAGTGCTCTGCCAAGTTGACAGTCTTTCTCCTGCTGTATTTAGATTCATGCATTCTGACTCACAGTCTGCGTCGACAAAGTGCTCCTGCCGTGGTTACGGCTTACCGCTGCTGACGCGGCAGGCTCTAATGCTGGCAAATAGTACTCCGTCCCCTCAGGGCAGCGGGTTCCAGTCAAGCAGTTTTAGATTTCACAGTTGTGCTGGCGGTCTTCCAGCGGTGGTTCGCTGACAGAGAGAGTCTATCACGGTATGTGCTCAACAATGCACCATCTCTGTTGTCCTTGGATGAATGCTAGTACAACACACCTGATGTCCATTGACCAAATGGAAACACCTGCATACCACACTATAAAACACACTCCATTTCAGACCATGATCCTTTGCCCTCCCACTGTACCACAGCTTCTCAAAGGTGACTTTTGGTCAGAGAAGGAAGGGTTTTGTTTGTTCAGTTTCCCACTCTCCAGTCTCTTTTTTCTCCTCACATTTATTTTCTTGGTATCATTCATTTTGTTGTCTTGAATCAATTTTTTTCCTTTGGGATTATGGCAGGGAAAAAAAATCCACGTTTTACAGAGGGAGAGTTGTCAGTCATAGTGGATGAAATCATTAGAGGAGAGCCACAATTGTTTGAGCTCAAGTCCAAAATTCAACTGTAAGTCAGAAAAAGCAAATGTGGACCAGATTAGTTGACTGAGTGAATGCTGTAGCTGACAACCTATGCACACAGAAGGAAATTTGGAAGAGGTGTAATGACCTGTGAGGTTGGGTGCATTTCCTGGCCTCCAATACAATTTTATCCCTGAGAGGAGAAGGTCTTGCAGATCCTACATCCTCAAGACTTAACAGGAATACCTGGTAGAGTGGAGTCTGGTAAATTACACTTTACAACGTCTCACTAAACCTCAATGTCCTGTTTGTTCTTAACTCAGAAGTTGCCAATGTTTTCTGCACATATTTTCTTAACATAGAAATCTCAAAGTATCAGTATCAAATAATTTGAATTGTTTGTGTGAATGTATTGTGTTGCATCTAAGATTACAGGTGCCAATCTTCATTGCATGTCACATGATGGAATGGTGTCTGTAAGTGTTAGAAAACCAAATAACTCATTACCCATATGTGTGCCATATTGTAAATTTCTGTCCCTTTTCAACTGCATATTTTCCACAGGTATGTTCCTTGAACCATGTTGCTGGTGTTGGGAAGTTGTCTTTAAAAAGACTACAACTTCCATGAAGCCCTGTTTCTGTGTTTTTTTATATTACTCATTCTTTCTTGTCTAACATATTTCCACATATGTAAAGTAGCATGGAGTGATCAATCCCTATTCAATGCTCTCTTCTCAAACTGGTTTGTGTTGTTTTCTGAATGTTGTCCTGTTCTTCTCAACAAATTGAACTGATGTCATGAGTTTCACAAATCAAACTGTGTTGACCCAAAAATTGTAAGGTATGGAAATGACAATGCTGAATATAATTGGTAATTGCAAAAATTGACTCTGCACTGCTCACATGATGACTAACACCAAGCATCCATACAAGTTGTGTAAATGTATGTTTGGAAGACAGCTAGGCTTTGGCATTGTCAATTACACATTTCACCTCTCCACTGTGTTGGGTTCAATGGTTGGGGGAAGTTAGGTATACTTCCTAATCACTTCATAAACATTTCAGGACATCTTATTACCTGCTTATTTGAAGTTATACTGTTTGAAATTGCAAAAGGTTAGGCCAATATGTTCAATACCACTGAAAGCTATAATCATAATGATCTCTACCTTTTTTTTCTTTTAGGTATCTACATTTTTATCTCAAAAGATTTGGATGTATAATCCACACTTTTACTAATAAAAATGTTTTCATTTTCTCAATAGGTCCAACTGCCAGAGCACATGGGCAGGAATCTGCTATTGAAGAGACCTCCACTGCAGCCCAGGATCAAGCCTTCAGTGAGGACAGCACTCCTGGTAATATGTATGATGATGAGGATCATGGTCTATATTGGCATCCTGGGCAGATGGCTCCAGTGCATCTCACTGAGTCCACACCAACACTTCCCACCCCAGCTGTAAAAGCTCAGCTAACCGAAGCCTCCACTTCCTGTGTTCCTACCACTGTAACACTGATTGTGTACCCCCCAGTCATGGTTAATGTTGAGAGCAAAGAACCACCAGCTCCAGCTCAACAGAGACCCAGTAGGATGGGGCACACTCGGCCAAGGGCACAAGGTAGTGGGAGTAGGGGTCGTGGGAGGGATTCTGTGGTCCAGCATAGTAAGGTCACTGGGGTCACTCCAACCCAGACCACCTTCGACCAAGTCTTGGGAGCCAATCATCAGTACCAAGACATGATGGACCAGGTATTCACTAAGCTGCGTGAGGTGAAGCAGTTGCAGAGGGAGCTCAATTATCAGATGGAGACTCACAACTCCAATATGGGCTCCCTGACTGGGGTGCTGCAGGACATTTACACCCATATGTGCAGGTCTTTCCCAGCACAATCTACCACTTCCTGTGGTCCTACAGAATCTGGACCATCTACATCTAACACAGGAATAGAGACCCTGCCACAGGAACAACCACCTGCAGCTACCCCATGCCCCGCAACTGTAGATCTCCCCCTCCCCTGCAGGAGGGGACATCCATCCAGATTATTAGGAGGTGAGGATGGCAAGACCTCTACCACCACCAGCAAGAAACCCCGACCCTAATTTCATCCAGTGTGTGATTGCCATTCACTCTGTGGACTATTTCTGCACACGTTTACCTTTCTGATGCCAGTCGTATTTTGGACATTGGACTTCAAACAATTTTGGTTCTTCAGCTATGGTTTTATTCACTAACACTGACTTCTTCACCTTTTGGTTTGCTTTTTCATTTTTACCCTGTTTAATTTCTTCACTTTTAGTTCAATATATTCACAACTCAAAAGCTCATAGACTCGTTTTGTATATCTCAACTTTATCAATGCATTTCTTTCCTTCTATCATAGCTTTGCAATGACAAACATCAAATGATTGTGTAAGCATAGATAAGTTGCAAGTGGGTTATTTGCAATTTCTCTACCATGACTCCCCAAAAAATATTCCAGTAAATCATCTACTACTTTGTTTATTCCATTTGACCAATAATTGTCTGTCAACATTTTCACTAACATAGCAATCCATACATGAAACTAATACTTAGAGCCAGTTTTCACATTTCCAGTTCCAGACCTTGCCAACATGGAAGAATGGGATATATCCAAAACAATCAGATTGAATAGGCAAATTATCATGGATTCATGCCATCAACTGGAGCCAGATCTTCTGGCTCACATAAGGAATCCCACATCAATAACACCAATATGCAAAAAAATGACAGTACTTCATTTTGTAGACACAGGATCATTCCAACCAGTGTCCCAGGAACGTCACAACCAAGTTTCAAATTTTGTGCCACAAGAAGTATGTTCTACAATGATGAGACACATAAACAGCTACATGCACTTTACACAAAGAGGATTTTGCCAATGTGAAGGAAGATTAACATGATTTGGCCCCTCTGCCACATGTGGTTTGAGCTAATTGATGGCACACATATTACCTTAGTGCTAACACACGATAGAGAACAAGTCCAAAGTAATCTTCAAATATTCCATTCAATCACAGGCAAGTTGCCTTGGTACAAGATTTGTACACCCAAAGTCTGTGTCTGTCTTTCCCAGGATCAACCCATTTTCCCTTTATACTTCGAAACAGCACCATATACCTGAAAATGTCGCAACTCTGAAATGTCCAAATGAAATTAACATGGTGAAAGAACCTAAAACAGATCAAAACAAAAAAGATTACCCATCAAACCTACCATAATAGGCACATTACAAAACCAATATTAGGAGGACACAGTTTCACAAAACAATCAGAGGTAAACAATGTATCTGAACATAGTAGTCAATGTGTCAAAAGTTTGATCACCTTTGGTCTGAATTTCCCTGAAATTTCCCTTCCAAACAAATTGCCACCAGGTGCTTCTCTCATCATCACATTAATAGTTGGTGTAACGGTGAAAGTGATAACATGTAAAGATATACTTACACTCATGAGAAGAAGTTGTCAATACCATCTTGATGTAAGACAACTCCTTCCTCTTCACCACTATCATCTTCATTTGGCATTTCAGGATCCTCACCCGGTGGCTCTTCATGGTCTCCGTCCTCTGTGATGTAAGGGATGCTCCATCGCAAGGCAATGTTGTGGAGTATGCAGAAGGCCTCTGTGATTGTGCACACCTTATCGGTTGAGTAGAGGAGTATTCCACCAGTTTTGTCCAGACAACGAAATCTAGCCTTTAGGAGCCTGAAAGCCAGCTCGATTGGCCTCCGTGTTCTTCCATGGGCCTCATTGAAGCGGACTTCCCAAGGCACTGTTTCATTCCCCAGCGCTGCCAACAACATGGTCAGTTGGGATAAGCTGAGTCTCCTAGATGGAATACAAAAAAGGAGCCAACAAATGTAACACAATTTCAGACTACTCAACTAGAAATTCCCCAAACAATATTATCAAAGATTGTACTGCCCAATAAGCCAGGTCCTCTCAGGTCAAAGTTGTGACATTTGCAGCGGTATAGAGCTGTTCCGTAGTACAAAGGAATCATGGGCAGAGCCGGGGAAATGTGCACAGATGCTTGTAATGTACAAATACGGTAAGCAGACAACTTGCATGCTGATTGAATAGAAGAGTTTTCGATTCCGGTAGACCTGTTCTCTGGTGTGTGGTGGCACTAAGGCAATATGTGTGCCATCAATTACACCAACCACATGTTGTATGCGACAAAAACAATAAATATTCCCCTTCACATTGGCAAAATCCTGCTGCCGTGGAAACTGGATGAAGCTGTTGATGTGCCTCATCTTTGAAGATATAACTTCTTGTAGCATACCACTGAAAGTTGGTTGTGCCATTACACCAAATACTGCCACAGTATGCTGGAAGGATCCTGTGGCCACAAAATAAAATGCTGCCATGAGTTCGACAATTTGTGTAATAGATGTGGGATTTCTGTTGAGAGGCTGAAGATTTGGCTCCAGCTGATGACATAAATCCAGTATAGATTGCCTATTCAATCTGAACTTCTTAATTACATCCCTTGCTTTGTATGGTGGCATGGTCTGGAAATGGGCAGTACACCTGAGGCTGTCGTCTCCTCACTCTCCCAGGGTTCATATGTCTGCAGTGGAAAAACATTTGAACATTTTTCATATTTTCCACACAACATATTTGATAATTAACACTAAAGTCAAGTAGTTCTACAAAATATGTATGGTTTTACTACATATTTTATTCAAACATATGCTTTTTTGTTATTTATTCTTCACAAACGAAATTTATAGCCTAAGATAAATTTAAAATAAAAAAAATTTGTAAATATTATATTTCAAATGTATTATTTACATACTTTTCTTTTCCTTCTAAAATACTGTTATCGATCGGAAATTTGGAATCAGATAGGCAGGGCGGAAGTTGATCGAGTAGTGGGCGATAAACTCCACGACTGACACAGCCAGAGGCTAACGTTGAAGAAAGTAGCGTACGAAGGCCAATGGCTGTGTCCGCCTCTGCTGATGATCGTGTATGTCACGTACATGTATGTGTTGGTTGCAAAAAAGCTCACTTGTCTGCTAACATTGCTGCCATCAAGGCCTCCTCCACTTTTGCTGTTGTTTGTCACCTCTGAGAGCAACTATGCCAGGTCATGCAGGTGAGAGGGCCCCTGCCTTCATGGCAGAGGAGCTGGAGTTGCTGGCAAAGGAGGTCCTTTCCCTGTATGGCCAGCTCTATGGCTCTCCAGAGGAACAGGTGCATGTTTGAAATGCATGTATGAATCTAACTGGTTTTTTCCCCCATTAACACAGGCTACAATGTCCCTTGAGTTCCTGAGTGAAGTGTACTGATTGATGTTAAGTGTCATATATTTTGGTCCTTACATAGGATAATGATGTTTGGGATTTGTAAGCACTTTACAATGTTAAAACCCAACAACATTAATATGTGTGCATTTAAAGCCCTATATTCTATTTGGTGTGTATGTAGAGATACACGTATGTATATGTTTGAGTTACATGTGATACTTTGAAAACTCACACCATAGAAATTTAAAAAGCACATTATATACTCTTTACAACTATATACAGACATTTCATCAGTACTTTCATAGAGCCTTAGGCTTTGTTATCTATACCCTTTATGGGTTTTACATTTAAATAAAAAGTTTTATGGAATCGTACTTGCTTTTAAATCCAACTTGTTTAGATGGCCAGCCTAAATACAACTTATATAGAGATGTAACCCTGTTGGTTTGGGCCCCTGATCACTTGCTAAAGGGACCATGAATAAAATTTATAGGCTGGCCTTATACAGCCATTCCATTAGTACTTTCATAGAGCCTTAGGCTTTGTTACCTATACCCTTTATGGGGTTTACATTTAAATAAAAAGTTTTATGGAATCGTACTTGCTTTTAAAATCCAACTGTACAATTGAGTCGTGTATAACGAAGATATATTAATGTTTCGAAAATCGACTTGGACATTATGTGGGTTCCCTTATATTTGTTGATGAATTTTCACTGTGTCAAATTATCTTAAGGCGAAGGGTTCTTGCGCTTAAATTAGATGTAACAAAACATCGAAAAAATGTCTGTTTTGAACATGAAGTAGCTCAGAAATTGTTTATTATTTTTTTCTGGGAGTCCCAGCAATATAGATAAGGAGGTGTTGCAAGTTTAAACTTTTCCTAACTTATTTTGTATAATATAATAACAACAATGGTTGACAAAATTTGATCCCGACTTTTAAACTCTAATCTCGTTTGACAATAATTGCCGATGGAGGAACATAAACAAGCCAGCCAGATAACCATTCCAAGATGGCGCCGGCTGTCGGTTAGCAAAATCAAGTGTTTCGGTCTTTGTTTCTTTCCATTACCCGCCGGAAGTTGGTTCGGATCGGGCTTGAACTTGCGAATGCTGTGTGCAATTAATGGTACACAGGTGCAAGTGATGGGAACCGATATAAATACGACTGTGTTTCCGTCAGTTTAAACAGTTCCCGCTATCGTATACCATCAGGAAGACGCTATGATTATCGGATAATACTGCCACAAGTAAGTGTTTGTCGCTGAGAGTTGTATGTGCTGGGAGGGACTAAAATCTCTCTCAAAACTTCAAGAGCGTTTGTAGCCTAGAAGTAGCCTAGTAGTATTTTAAATCTCTATAGATTTGTGTCAACATTTCGCCAGTTAGCATCACTTCCTGGTATTTCAAGGCTAATATGAAAGCAATGTATCGTGTTAGATAAAACTTATAGTTTTTCTCTATATATTTTTTTAGTAACATATAAGGGTGGCAATGATGAGTGTCAGATAAAAGTTCAGTGTAGATTGCAATTACAACTGTTTTCTCTAGTGAGTAGAGACTAATGGCAAAAGAGGTTATGTTTAAGTAGCAACAGACAAATGTCTGTCAATGTAAAGTATAGGAAGTGGATAGGCTTCTTACCAAGTTTAGTGTGGCCAGACTCGATGTTTGATAGAAACCATCGACATGAGTAGTAAGAATTTCAAAAAGACGAGTCTAGCGGTCTCTCTGAGATTCATATAGTCAATTGTCTTGTAAATAGCATTATAATGATAGAGACAACCATTTTCTAATGTTATGGGTGTACAATTATATATTAAATCACACTCTCTTTATCTAGATCCTAATTACAAAAGGTCACGTGGAAACCAAAAAAAAGGAAAAAATGAAAATAAGTACCAAGGATAAATAAAACCTTGAATATTGTGACTCTTTGATCAGGTACTTTTTCTATTGATGTATCATGGAGGCACCATGTGATATCACTAATAGCCCCAGGTACTGAGCAATAGTGACTAATCCAGATTACACTTATCTTTATAGTGAATTAGGAACTGACGAGAGATAGAGTCCATTCTAGAAACTTTCACTTCCTGGTTCCATGAATAACGAGGCGGCCAGTTAATATCAATTATCCAGGTGAGAGAGATATAACTTCCCAATATAGAACAATGGTGAACAAATAATAAGGAGGAAGAAGGGTCGCTTATAACAGGATTCTAATTCCTCCTTTAGATATCTACACATTTCTTCATTGTTGATGACTGAAGGATTTATCTTATCCTCACAAGACCATACCAGTTTCTGGAAGTCGCAGTAGCATACCCTATTTATCATAGGTAAGCTTTGCCATTGAAGGTTAAATTTAAGTAAAACCAATACGTAATGCAGTTAAACCATATTGGGTAAGCATTACGTAAGTATGAAAGTGTGGGAGTGTTTAGGGAGAAGAATGAATGTGATTGGTTGGGTTAACACTTTGGGAAGGGGATCATATGTCTTGGTTGACCACTATTTGATGTTTAAATCTTTTCTTGCAACATTATACCAGTAGGATTATGTGATGAATACAGTGTTTTAATAATCTTTTTATTTTTATTGTGACATGCATTTATTTTGTGACACTAAGCTATGTGTTTTTATTATGCAGGTGCTTTCTGATTGCAGCACTGTTGCTTTTTAATTGCTTGTGAGTCGGAAAATTGTTTGTCTTGATAAAGATGGTATTATCCACTAGCCATCGAAACGCGTCGACGCACCTTTAAATACAACCCAATCTGTGCCATGGTCTGGGCCTTTGGAGTATTCAATTAAGTGAGACATACCGGGCTCCAGCCCTAGAATTTGTGTAATCACGGATGGTTGTTTTAATGACATATTATTTTTTGTCTGGTTTTATGTACTCTCATATGTTTTTTTAATTTGTTCTTTGAGATCCATGTGTATGAATTTCATATAGATATTTTGTGTTATACCATTTTATGATTTGTGTTCTTGTGGTTCTATATGTTCTATGAAAAAACTTTGTAATAAAAGATTTTGATATTTTTCTAAAAATGTGGTACATCGTTTAGTTTGTCATTCAGATGTATGAGTAGCCTTCCCAACAGTATATGTGTTGTGACAGCATTTGAATGTGTTTTGCACGACTGTGTTAGGGTTTTAACTTCCAGCTCCACTGTTCACAGGTTTCCAGTCCAAAGGATTCCCCTTCCTATACTCTTTACAACTGTACATAAATATGTATTCCGTACAAACAAAATGAAAATGATGTTAGCTATGTGTATCGTCCCACAAATCACTCAGCCTAGATCAGGGCTCTCCAAACAATTGTTCGGGAGGTACCAGTAGCTTCCAGACTCCTGCAGTGTGGCACACAGCCTTGAGGTCACTTATTAGATGTGCACAAGGTCATTATTTCATGTAAAAGTTCTGGGAAGGCTGTTTTTATGGGCCATCATGGAAATCATCACAGCTAAGAGTTCCAATAATGCCAAAGATATTTTCCTTGGTGACTTTAACTTGCACTGGAACGATCCAAAGGATTCACATGTCAACGCCATCAAGGACCTCCTGGTCGATCAAGCCCTGACCCAAGCCTGCTCACTACCAACTCACTCAAAAGGGGCCACTCTTGACTGGATTATCTCCAAAGAATCAACAGTCAAGCAAACTGCGACCCACCACCACCCGCAACAGGCTCCCCGCCGGAGCTGGAGCAAGATCACCGCCGAGCAGCTCACCGCCTCCCTCAGCCAGAACACACCCACCAACACAACGGACCCAAACGAAGCAGCCAGCAACCTCGCCAAGTGGCTGACCGCCTGCGCCGACGACCTCGCACCACTAAAAACCCTCCCAGCAGACCCGGAAGCAAGAAAACCCCTTGGTTCACCAACGAACTCAAGGAATCCAAGAAGAACTGCCGCACTCTCGAGAAAACCTGGCGACTCGACCAGACCACAGACAACAGGACCGCCCTCAAGCACGCCACCCGCAAACACCACCAGCTGATCCGTGCCACCAAGAAGTCGGCACTCAAAGAACGACTGGACAACAACGCCCACGACAGCAAGGAACTTTTCAGCATCGTCAAAGAGTTCTCCAACCCCAGCGCCGGAAACAACGACATCACCCCCTCGCAAGACCTCTGCAACTCACTCGCCGCGTTCTTCCACCGCAAGATCACCGACATACATAACAGCTTCGACGCACAAACCACGCACCCTACCGCCGAACCAACGCCCGCCACCACCACACTCTGCAACTGGACCCCGATCAGCACCGAAGACACCACCCGCACGATGAACTCCATCCACTCCGGATCACCAACCGACCCCTGCCCACACCACGTCTTCAACAAAGCCGACGCCACCATCGCACCCCATCTCCGGGACATCATCAACTCCTCCTTCCACACCGCCACCTTCCCGGAGAGCTGGAAGCACGCCGAGCTTACCGCCCTCCTGAAGAAACCAACGGCGGACCCCACCGACCTCAAGAACTACCGTCCCATCTCGCTCCTTCCGTTTCTCGGCCAAAGTCATCGAGAAGACCGTCAACAGACAGCTTGCCGCCTTCCTCGAGACGAATGGATCCCTCGACCCCTCGCAGTCCGGGTTTCGGGCCAACCACAGCACCGAGACCGCCCTCATCGCAGCCACCGACGACATCAGAACCCTAAACGACAACGGGGAAACAGCAGCCCTCATCCTCTTGGACCTCTCCGCGGCGTTCGACACCGTCTGCCACCGCACCCTAGTGAAGCGCCTCAGCAACATCGGAATCCGAGAGAAAGCACTGGAATGGATCATCTCGTTCCTCGCCGGAAGAACCCAGAGAGTCCGCCTCCCCCGTTCAGATCCGAGGCCACCGAAGTCATCTGCGGCGTTCCACAAGGATCTTCACTCAGTCCAACCCTCTTCAACGTCTACATGAGCCCCCTCGCAGCCATCGCACGCCAACACAACCTCAACATCATCTCCTACGCCGACGACACCCAGCTGATCCTCTCCCTCACCAACGACCCCACCACCGCCAGAGCCAACCTACACGACGGGATGAAAGACGTCGCCGACTGGATGAGGATCAGCCGCCTTAAACTGAACTCAGACAAGACGGAAGTCCTCATCCTGGGCTCATCACCCTCCGCCTGGGACGACTCCTGGTGGCCCCTGGCCCTGGGCACCGCGCCCAAGCCAACGGACCACGCACGAAACCTGGGCTTCATCCTGGACTCCTCCCTGTCGATGACCAGACAAGTCAACGCCGTCTCATCTTCGTGCTTCAACACCCTGCGCATGCTCCGCAAGATCTTCAGATGGATCCCCACTGAAACCAGGAAGACCGTCACCCAGGCACTCGTCACCAGCCGACTGGACTATGGGAACACCCTCTACGCCGGAACCACAGCCAAACTTCAAAAAGACTCCAGCGCATCCAGAACGCCTCCGCACGACTCATCCTGGACATCCCCCGACACAGCCACATCACCGGACACCTGAAAGACCTGCACTGGCTCCCCATCAGCAAGAGAATCACGTTCAGACTCCTCATCCACGCACACAAGGCCCTCCACGACCTGGGCCCAAAGTACCTCAACGACCGCATGACCTTCTACACGCCCACCCGCCAGCTACGATCAACCAGCCACGCCCTCGCCACCGTACCACGCATCCGCAGAACCACCGCCGGAGGAAGATCCTTCTCCTACCTGGCAGCCAAGACCTGGAACTCCCTCCCCACTCACCTTCGGCGAACCCAGGACCATCTCTCCTTCAGGAAGCAGCTCAAGACCTGGCTGTTCGAGCAGTAACTTACCCCCTCCCCCAGCGCCTTGAGACCCTCCCGGGTGAGTAGCGCGCTCTATAAATGCCGTGATTGATTGATTGATCTCTATAGACCCATGCAACTGGTCTGACCACCACGCCATCACCTTCCTCCTACCTGGCACCCACAAAACAAGGGCACCGCAACCGGTGATTCCTAAACGTTGGATCAGAGACACTAAGAACCTGGACCGCAGGGAACTCGAGGCTCGCTGCAAATCCGACCCCCCCCCCGCATATCACAACAGTCAGCGGCCTTAACGATCACTACTCGGCAACTATTTCGAACATCCTGGATGATCTAGCCCCACTAAAGCTGAAAAGAACCCAAATCAAAGACAGAAACCCCTGGTTCACGGGATCCCTTAACAACGAGAGGAGAGTCCTCCGACAAGCTGAAAGATCCTGGAGGCAGCACCCCTCTGCCGCACATCTAAAACTCCTCCGCCAGGCCAGAAATTCCTACAACAGGAACATACTCAAGTCTAAAAAGAATTCTTCAGAACTGCACTAGAGAAGGCCAAGAACAGGCCCCAAAAGCTCTTCGAACTGGTCAAACACCAATCTAATAAATTGGCCAAAACTTCAAAAGAAACCCCCAAGTCTCTTATATCCTCAGAGGAATTCTCCTCCTTCTTCGCTGACAAAATCTCAGCCCTTGGAAACGAACTCAACTCCATCACATACCCTCAAACACCTCTCGACCCGCCTCCTCCAGCCACATCGCCCCCACTGGCTCCACCCAAAAACAATTCTCACTGGACTGACTTCAAACTCTATGACGACGACTCAGTGTCCAAAATCCTATCCTCCCTAAACCCTAACAACCACTTTAATGACCCGCTCCCTTCCAACTGCCTAGCTGCCGTCGCCCAATCCATTATTCCTAGCTGGACTACAATAATTAACGCCTCTCTCCGGCAGGGAATGATGCCCGACACTCTAAAAGCCGGCCAAGTCCTCCCCATTCTGAAAAAGCTGTCGCTGGATCCAGCCTCCCCTGACAACTTCAGACCCATCTCCAACATCCCCCTCTTAGCCAAAGTGATGGAGAAATGTGTGCAGCAGCAGCTAAGTCAACACATCAACAACTTCCACCTGCTCGATGACTTCCAATCCGGATTTAGACCAGGGCACAGCACCGAAACCACTATGCTCCACATCGTTGATGATGCTCTCCGGGCCCTTGACCTGGGCAAGGCCTGTCTCCAAATCCTCCTAGACCTATCCTCGGCCTTCGACACGGTAAACCATGAAAAACTACTCGAACGCCTCAAATTCAGGATGGGTTTGGATGGCACTGTTCTAGAATGGTTCAGGTCCTTCCTCCAAAACCGATCCCAGAGATTCCTTGTCAACAGCAACCTATCTGCACCATCCCCGGTCACGGTTGGAGTCCCTCAAGGATCAACACTGTCCCCCACCCTCTTCAATCTTTACCTGGAACCGCTTACCGAAGTACTACGCACTGCCAATATCTCCTATGACATGTACGCTGATGACACTCAGATCTACATCAAAACCTCATCTCTCGCAGAGATCCTCTCCCTGAACGAAGCCTTGAAACTCACTGTCCAATGGCTCGCATCCAATCAACTCAAACTCAATGCAAAGAAAACTGAATTTCTCCTGATCGCCCCGCCCAATACCAACCTTGAGATTCAATCATGGATTAAGGCTATCACAGCCTTGAATTGCCCACCAACCATTGTGGATTCGGCCAAATCCCTGGGAATCACCCTCGATTGCAACCTGAACATGCGGGACTACATCAATTCAATGGCCAAATCAGCCAGATTCCACCTGAGCTACCTTAGGAAACTGAAACCCTTCCTCGATGCTCCCGACCTAAAAATGGCAGTCCAAGCACTTGTCATCTCTAGACTGGAATATGGCTGTTCTACCCTCTCGGGTCTACCCAAGATCTCCCTGGCACCTCTAAAAGCCTGCCTCAATGCGGCCGCCAGACTACTCACCGACACGAGGAAATACGACCATATTTCCCCGCACTTGAAAGCTCTCAACTGGCTTCCCCTGGAGGCAAGAATACAGCTCAAAGTAGCATGCATCACGCACAAAGCCTTATATTCTAACTCTCCTGCATATCTGAGGCAGAAACTTGTGATCTCCGGAGGAATCAGAAACTCCTGATCTGCCAGAGACCTCTTGCTCCAACCTGCACGCTTTCGGGAAAAAAAAAACTTACAACCGGGCTTTCTTTGGGGCTGCTCCAAGAATATGGAACTCTCTCCCACCTGACATCAGAAGAATCCCCTCTCTGACTCGCTTCAAAAAGGATGCCAAAACATTCCTTATGGGTAAATTTCTCGTTTAAACTTTGCCTCTACCACCACTACGGCCCTGATCTATGGCCATCTATTGCCTCCTTCGGATTATCTAGCTCACCCCATCAGAAACTTGGGGCCTTGTCGCGAACATTGGTTAACGTAATCTGTAAATATGTTACCTCGTTCCTGAGTATTTGGATATTTAATCTGTAAATACGTGCCCTATCTCCCTTGTGTATCCTGCACCTTGCCCTCTCTCATTCAATCCGTAACTGGATGATGCTATGCCTATTCTGTACATGGCTATGTTTTCCTGTAAAGCGCTCTGATACCCTAATGGGTCAAGTTCGCGCTCTATAAAACACATAAATAAATAAATAAATAAAACATCATGATCATCAGGCTGCAGATATCTGGGTCAGACAATGAGCAGTGCTCAGTCAGAATCATGGGCCAGGTTGGGAATGAAACATAAACAGACCCTTGCATATACATAGATCCTTGACAGGTCACAATTTGAGGTGTGCCTAAAAATATGCCCCTGAAATCTTTAAAATAGATGACCATTTAAAGGGCGAGTTAACTATTTTCTTGGCCTAACACTTCATTTAATTTTACTCCAATTTCACAGTGTGTCATCTCGAAACTGCAGGCTCCTTACTCCCAGTGGCCAGTATTCACTGTGCCATAAGTATTCATGTTTAGCCATGAGTATTTTACAATGTTTTGCACTAATCAGAAGGAGGTCACATCACAGATCATGTAGGAGCACCCTGGGCTAGATGATTTCATAATCCTGTATTAGTGAATTTAGGCCATGACATGGGAATAGTATAGTCACCAGATTACTACAAATGTGTGTTTTAGGATATTTGTTTTGGCCAGCATGTGTAAATACACATGTTGTATGGTAACTTATCAGTCATGGTTGTGACAGATGTAGACAAATTGTGTTACATCAATACAGACAAACAAAAAGACACAAAACAATTGTTTTCTCTTTCATTTCTTGTATCCATACAGGTCAATGGCCATCAGAAGCGGGACATTTGAAAGGCCATCGCCAAGAAGGTGCCAAGTGGAAGCAAGTGCGCCGCACCCAGACCCCCCTAATGACCCGCATTCTTGCTGTGGCATATCTAGAGCTTGATGGGCAGTTGAGGGCCCAACAGCAGCAACAAGGGGATAATTTCTTATCGTAGTTTCACATGTTACATGACTAATTTTTTGTTACAGCCAGGATTTTTCCCATTGACATTAAGGGTGACCAATGTCCAACACACAAGAAGAGTTCTTGAAGGTGTACTTTTTGTACAATGTGTATGATGATGTATGATGATGTGCTTTGTCTATTAATTTGTTGGAAAGGATCCCACCTGATTCCTGTTGACAACCAAAGGACTGTTCTGTGCACACACATGGCTGCCTAAACTCCACATATACATCAGGTTAATTGATGTCATGAGGGACAGTTATACCAAGCAGGCCAATAGTCTTTATTGTGTAAGGTGTGATGCTCCTTAACTATTATGGAACTCTTTCCACCCCAACATAAGATCCACGGACAACCACCTTATCTTCAGAAAACTACTCAAGAATTGGCTCTTACCCACATAAGGACCATACGCAAACAGAAATATACAACATATCCCTCTGTATATAAGCATATATTTGTACTATAGATATGTACCTATATATGTGTATTGCTTTGTATAAACATGTAGAATAATTATGTTTTTTTTAAATAAATAAGATACATTTTTAAGTACAACAACACTTGAAAACCAGAGTTTGTCTAATGCATTGTTAATCTACATATACTTACTTCCTTTATGCATCTATATACCATCCATGTACTTGGATCTATATATTTATTACTTTTCTCCTAAAAAAGCATATTCAATGCACTACCCTATTTCTCACTGTATACCTCTATCAATATCTTTAATCTACATATACTTACTTCCTTTATGCATCTATATACTTTCTATGTACTTATGTATCTATATATTTATTACTTTCTTCTAATTCAGCATATCCAATGCACTACCCTATTTCTCACCCTATACCTCTCTCAATATATCTTCTACCTCAACTCTCTGACTCATCTCAAACCTCGTTCTACTACTCTTTCCCGTGCACTTCCCTATTTCTCAGCTTATACCTCTATCAATATATCCTTTACATCCACTCTCTCATTCATCCCAAACCCCATACCTCTACAATGATCCCCAAAATAACCCTTTCTAGACACTCCCCTACTATACCCCTCCTTGCATCATCTGACACCTCTTTTACTATACCGATACCCCAAAACAAGACTTTCTAAGCTCTTCCCTCTGACTCTTCCCCTCCAAATCCCTTTTTACTCATCCCAAGCCTCCTCCTACTGCTTTGACCACCAAAACAAAACAAAAAAAGTCTAAATCCTTCACTCTTCTACCCCTCCACTATCCTTTTCAATCAAAATAACAGACCAACATGTCTACTTCTCAAATTTCATATTTCACTATACTAATTCACCACTAATCCTTTATGGGTTCCAGAGTAGCATGCTACTCGCCGAAAAGCACTTCAACACCTCATCAGGGGTAGCAAGCACTATATAAATGCAAACCTTTTTCCCTCTTCTATCCCTCTGCTACTGTTCTCTATCCAAATAACTGAATAACATATCCACCACTCAAATTACTTTCATATTTCACTATACTAATTCAACACTAATCCTTTATGGGTTCCGGAATAGCGTGCTACTCGCCAAAAAAGCTCTTCAACACCTCATCAGGGGTAACAATCACTAAATAATTGTAAACCTTTTTCCCCTCTTCTATCCCTCCCCTACCCTTCTCAATCCAAATAACTGACTAACATATCCACCATTCAAATTACTTTCATATTTCACAATACTAATTCAACACTAATCCTTTATGGGCTCCGAGTAGCGTGCTACTCGCCAAAAAAGTGCTTCAACACCACATCAGGGGTAACAAGTGCTATATAAATGCAAACCTTTTTCCCTCTTCTATCACTCTTCTATCCTTCTGAATCCAAATAACTGAATAACCTATCCACCACTCAAATGTATTTCATATTTCACTATGTTAATTCAACACTAATCCTTTATGGGTTCCAGAGTAGCGTACTACTTGCCGAAAAAGCACTTCAACTTCTCGTCAGGGGTAGTAAGCTCTGTATAAATGCAATTGCAGTTACAATACAATACAATACAATATAATGATAGCCCTATTACATGTGACATAGCATACTAGGCGCTTATGATACAGTGGATGTACCAAAGGTCAGATTGGTAAGTTGGGATTCTACACAAACAAGAGTGAGCATGTGAACCAAAATGACTAGTGACATGCGAATTAATGGTTACATTTTGGAATCAGAACATATCCAAATTGTGTTTAGCATCGGAAATACTGTTTCGTACATGTGAAAAGTGACAGATTTGCATAATGTCTTACTCCTTCACAAATATGTGTGTAAGGGAGTCTGTTTTTGGACAAATAATTGTGATAGGCATAACATTTTTGTTGAAACACAGGCAGGAATGTGTACTTATTGGTGACAGAGTAGCACATACCCAAAACCATTTCTCAATGACCTTTGTCATGTCCAAATGATAAGTGAATGATGGAGAAAATTGGGAAACTTAAAGGAATTTTGGAAGATAGAAAGTTCCATCACATATATGTAGGGGTATCCCGTCAGGAAAACTCAAAATCAGGCAAAAGGTATGATTCATTAGGCAAATGTAGAAATGCATCGAATTGTAATCTGTTGCATATTGTGATTGGATTTAAATATTTGAAGTAATTATTATATATGAAGGAGTGGTTGTAATAATTACTGTGACGATCTACACATTTTTGACTACTGTGAAAGTCAGCATATTTAGTGAAACTATTTCACATGGATACAGCAATCTTCAAATAACCATAGATATTTAGGAATCTAATGTTTTCACTCTGTACTGAAATGTATTGGAAATGTTTCAAAGGCTATCTATTTACTTATGCTGTAGAAGTCATTTGACAATCCACCCAAATATTTGCTTCTTACTTTCTTCAACAGCATGGGTATCTACATAGTATGTGATACATTGCTAAGCTACTTCAGTGCAGAATTAATTTATAATTTTTAACATTTGACATATACTTTAGTTACTTGAAGTAAGGGTTCCCATTGTGAAATGTCCAAACAAAAGTAACCTGCTTTCAGTTAATGCTAATATTGGTACAGCATTGCAGTATTTGTTGACACACATTTATTCATATTTTACTTATTGAGAATGAAAAGTATGCAGATTTTAGGGCCTTGTGAACACACTGTACAGAGGTATTTTTGGTTGATATCCTTTTTGCTGACATCAGTTCACTATTCTAAACAACAAAGGCCAACCATTCAGAGGAGCGAAACAGTTCCTCGAGAGACATAATAATGGATAGGAGACAAGATCATATATGATATAGAAGCTATCATGGGGAATGACATAACTGTGATAAAATGTTCTCTGAAAATGTTGGCTACATGCATGAGCTTATGCTAATGTAGAACCAAAGTTTGAGAACCTTGAAACAGGTGAAATCTGAAAACTTGGGAACTGTTTTGTGATCAAAATTCATGATAGGTTTGTTTACAGAGATTCAATAAAAACTATTGTATATGTAATTCCAGCATCATCTGGAGTAGGAGAAGGGGAAGATGCCCTGGTAGGCAGGGAAACAGCTGGCCACTGTGGTTCTGGTGTGGACACCACTGACACTGAGGGACTCAGTGCAGAGAGGGTGAGGGGAGTGCAAGGGAGGTGTCCAGCTCCTCAACATCGTCTTTGGAGTCCTTCTCCAGCGAGCACTCCTTAGTGGTGGCAGACCAGACGGGAAGTCTACTAACTGCATCCTTGTCCACCACTCAGAGTACCATCTCCACCCTCCCTCTTGTTTCCCTCCAGTTGGCCAAACCTGCCCCCCTAAAAGGGGTGGCATCTCATTCGCTCCAGGCACCTCACTCCCTGCCGCTGACCCCCCTCCCCTATTGCCTCGCTAAGTGAGAAGGCTATTGACCTCCTCTGGAACACCTCTGTAGGCCAGACAGCACTACTGAATGCCATCCAGGGGCTTGGCTGCCAATTCCAACAAATGGTAGCCTACCTGGAAGGCATTCACAGTGCTATGTCTGTCATACAGAGGTCTTTTCAAGGTCTAGCCTCCTCACTGACTGCAACCTTCCAACCATCCCAACCTTGTGCCCCATCTCCCTCCCCTCCCCAACCCATCCAAATTCCCTATTCTCAGACCTGTGCCAAGCACTCACACCTTTGCATGCACCCACTCAAACAGACACAAGCAGCACACCCACACAGAAAGACCAACACCACAAAAAACACAGGAGCACATACAGACACCACACCCACATGCACCACAACCAGCATACCCACAGAGACCACACCCACCACCACACACATATGCACCACACCCACTACCAGCACACCCACAGACACCGCACCCCCCACACCCACATGCACCACCCCAGCACACCCAGAGACACCACACCCAACACCACACCCATATGCACTACACCCACCACCAACACACCCAGACACTAAACCTACCACACCTACCGACATCGCACCCACCAGCACACCCACAGACACCACCCCCATCACCACACCCACATGCACCCCCCACCACCTGCATTGAATAATAAGAGGCTCCACCTCTAATATTTGTACACTGGGAGCACCATTTCACAATTTTTAACTAAGAATTAATTTAAATAAAAGAAATGATTAACCAGGGACCCTACTTTAACACATGTAATATCTCTTATAGATTCAGCCTGCTCACATTTGCTATGTCCTGAAAATGATCTCAAACAGCTGAGATCGAAACGCCGTCGACCCCCTACAACAAGAACTCCATACACTCTGTATAATTTATTCATGAGGAGTTCTCCTATGTGTTGTCAATGCGATGTATATATTTTAAAGTCACCCTCACTTATCACATCACGTTGTTGTCACTTTTCTATGTGAGCACCTGAACTATTTCTTGCATATTTTCATAAATTAAATAACAAACGTTATTTTGACTGACGTGTCCCTGGTCACACTATTTATTGATCCCTAAGATATCATGTATCGTTCTAGACTTAAGCCCACTGTCCCTAATTCTGACGCTGCCCTTGCGTCCCCCTTTTTTGGGACCAGGTTTGGCCACATAAGAACCATTGTTTTCTGAAACACCACCCCCACCACCAGCATACCCACAGACAACACACCTACCACCACACCCACATGCACCACTGCATCCACATGTACCACAACCACACCCAGCACCTCCACAGCTCACCCATCCATACACACACACACCTTAGAATAGACACCCAAAAAACTCAAATGCCCACACTCAAGCAATCAACAGGCACCTAGTAAGCAAGACACACCCAAACAATCACAACATAAACCAGACCCACAGGCACCTGCACCCTCAACAGACACATGCACATCAGACTCTGCCGCTTCCTCTACCTCCCAAACCCAACTTCCTGCTGAACACCCTACCCATTTTCCCATTGAAGATGTCTTTTTTACTTTTGCCCTAAACTCTTCCAAACCCCAACCTGCCCCAAGCAAATGCAAATCTACCCCTCCCACACTCCAACCCACCCCTTCCACATCCCAACACATCCCTACCAATACAGAAACCACCCCTCCCAAACCCAAGAGCACCCATCCCAAAATAATCCCCCCTCCAAACCCAAGGACACTCCTCCCAAACCCCCCCATGTAAGATCTTTAGGTGCCTGCTCTACCCCTTTGTGAGGAGGTTCCCCTTGGCAGTGAATTAGGAGGCAAGCTTTGTGTCACTACACAACAGTGCCCAATATTGGACATAATGGACTGCCATTTGGCTTAAATTTTATTTTGAGAGCTGTATCTCATTTTGTGGAATAAATCCATACTTTTAATTTCACCAAATTAGTCCTGGCATTAATACTGCTTAGCAATTGTTTGATTCCTAGCAAAGTTTCTGAGTAAAATATGAAGTACTTAATTTTCTTTACCATAATGGCAGGTAATACACCAGATTTGTTTAATGTCTACTTTGTTAAGTGCATACACTGGTTAACACAGTATGTGATGACCATTTAAATTTAGGCATTCATCATAGTAATGGCCAATTGCACCAACTAATTGATGTCAAAAATGTTATTTGGATGTGCTACTACTAGCGTGTTTGTTTCACCCTGATTACTGATCAATATGAGCCCATATGCATTACAACTTAAAAAATATTGTGACTATTGAAATTGGATACAGTACAGGACTTGCACTAGATAAGAGGAAATGTTACATGGATGTATATGTTGGATACTTCTAATTTGTGATTGACATTGATTTTACTGTTAATTTCTATGGTAAAGGTTACACCTTGTCTAGTGCAATTTCTACATCATGTTATATTGCACTTATTCCTATGATGTGTGTTGCATATGTTTTTAATGTGGGAATTTTCGAAAAAAATGTAAACACACCTGTAGGGTGACTTTTTGATTTTTCTTTTGCTATCCATTTTTGTGCATGTGTCCATTTTTCGGAAGGCAGCTTGCACCAAATGAATAAGTACATTGGGTTCCCATAGGTGTGTTTCTTCAATGTTCTTAAACTTCAGCATTACAGACATATGCATTGGACAGTGGTATGCTAATGCTTGTAAGAGAGATTTATAAATGCACGAGTCCTGTGCAAATGTTGACAGACAAGTCAATGAGCAACAGGTAAAAGGGCAGCTTACCGTTGATTGCATCCATGACAGTTTGGGTTTTATTCTTTATCAAGCACCAGCGGCAGGACTTGGAAGATTGGATCCATGGTGGAACAGGAAGTAGGAAAGTGTGAAAAGGTGAATTTCTGAATTATATCCCTTCCATTCCGCCGACTCAGGTGTGGAGGTTTTACCGCCACAGTCATGGCGGCAAGAAGTCACATCGTGATTGGCCCGGCGGGGAAACTGGCGGTCCTCCCTCTGAGATTCGCTTTTGCCTATGCCGCTGTCAACACAGTTGAGATTTCCTGGCGGTAATAGCAGGACCGTGGCAGTCTTTCATCAATGGACCTGCTAACATCTAAATAGGGCAGATGCACCACTAAGCTGGTGGGCGCCTGGTGGGAAGACTGCCGAAAAAGCGACGGTGGGACTCGATCTGCCAAGAGATAAATCAGGCCCTGAGTTCTCAAAGCCTTGTTAAATTTGGTTTTCAGTAGACTTATTTCCTCTCCCAACTAGTTCATCCAATCAGTTCTTCTCTGGGACTTGACAAACCCCTCTGTTGCCCTCAGGCCTCATGCAATTGGGTTATCAGGGTCAATCATGGTTCTGTGTTGCCCGAGTCCATTCCATGATACCCCATAACTTCTGATCGCTCATTGACCTCACCTGTCCCAAGAGGTGTGAAGGAAACCAATTCAATATCATTGAAACTAAGAAGGCTTGGAAGAGTAGAACAGAGTTTGATCTGTCTCATTTTCAAAAGGGATACATGGTGAGGATACAAGATGATTTTCTTTTTATTCCCATGGGCTTTAATATACTGTTATCAATGAACTGTGTCTTTCTGAATAGTAGATTCACTGGGCTTGGCTTTTAAAACAGATATCGATTGATTATTTGGGTGAATCTGCTGATTTATTATCAGTGGTTTAGTGTGTTCTGACAGTGTTATTTTGTTTGTAACATCTAGCCTTATGGGGTCCTGGTCTCTGATTCTGGGATGGCCAATCGATGCCCTCTAACTTCATGTTTGACCCTTGAAAGCCACCTCTGTTGGCTACAAGTGCTAGCTCTGACTTTCCGTCCAAAATATTTTCAGGAGACTTTCCAAACATCATTTGTGTACAAACTGCCTGCCTATCGTCAGTGTCACTCACAATGGATTCCAGAAGTAGCAGATTATGTAATCCAGGGCCGTCTTTGATTCTGGAAGTGATTATGTCAGTTGACTTATCGGTTAGAACTTTGCTGGCCATTTCAATGGACTCTGTGAAGGCTGGGACCTTATCTAGGCTGTTCTTGTCCGGAGGTTCCCTCAAATCATGAACATCTGATTTTGGGGGCACAAAGAGAGGAAAACATTTTGATGAAGTGCAATCACTTGACTTATGATTTCTTAAAGCCAATTTCCTATTCTTGTTTTACTCCTTTAACTCCCTTTTTATTCTTTCTTCACAAGGGAATAGGGTGGGGGAGTCTCAATATCCTTGATTGACAATTTTTCCCAGGATCTAGGTACTGTGTTCCTGCACACAGGTCCATGTATTAGCTTCACCCCTTGTGGGATTGGGGCCCTTGTCAGTGGACTTGTTGGCTTCAAGTTTGCCCTTTGGAGATATTTTTTGTGACATTTTGTGAGGAATACTCATTAGTCCAGAATCAGCCATCTTTGGGAAGTTGTCAGCAGCTAAGGGGCTGAAGTCAGGGATAAATCCATTCTCCTGCATTATTGCATCAGGTTGCTCGAAGGATCCTGACTCCTTTAACATTGAGTAACAGGTGCCACAGCTACGCAATTTAGTCCTAGTGATGGATCCTGCACATCTGACTTGGTCTGTCCAAGCTTTTGCTGCCTTCTCTTTCATATTTTTAATCATCATTAACATTATGTAAGGAACAGATACAAGTTTCTCAATCAGGGGGCTGCAGTGATAAGTAGCGTCCTACTTGGGTGCTATATGTTGAGCATTTACTATCAGTTGATTTAACTGGTCCAATTTGCTGTTGATTGCCAATATGGTGTCTAATATTTGGAGGACTCCAGTTTGTGAGGAAGACGGGATCCTACATTCTTACCCACCAGGTAAAGAGGTTAGTTCATCTAGAAGGGGGTTTCTAGGCAGACCATACAGTCACACCCTTGAAACGTAAGTTAGGGCTTGCATCGTAGGGGTACTCTAGACTGTCATAACTACTGTATATATGTATGCATATATAAGTTGTCTCAACAAAATGGTGGAACTCCTCCTTTTATTCACTGTTTTGACACTCATTATAGCTTTTGTATGCTTCTGTCTATTAATCATTGCAGCGCATATTTTCTATACAAGAATCACAACAGTTCAATAAATATAGAAACATGTCTCTTGGTGTATTCTTTGTAGATTTCTCTGAGCAAAAGAGAGCGCGAGTCACTGAGCGAAAAGTCCTAGGTCTGGGACCAGTTCCTGAGGGAACAGGGCTGTCATGTTTAAGTAGTTACCAAAACTGTTCACTCCCTGCCTAAGCTTAGGGGAGGCTAACTGTGGCACTGTGCGCTAGCTGGTCCAAGGGACAACATATCCTGCGGGGGTGCATGGAATCAGTCTGGCACCATCCTAAGTTTATGTCGTCTGCAAATGTGCAGTTCCTAGTGATTTGTGGAAACTGCACGACACACTTACCACACTTACTGTGGGGGCAGCACAGTGGATTCTGAGAGCTCATCTTGTTTATCAGAGACCTCCCAACTTTGTCTGCTATTGAACTGGCCAAGTGAGCCAGGAATAGCCTCATTATGCAAAGTGAGTCAATTGTTATCTATTATTACCTTTGGGGCTAGAGTAGAAGGGAACTGCTGATGCTCACAGCCTCATCCAAAAATCAGCTCACTGGGGTCAATATAAAAGAGGCTACTAATTGAACATGTTTGCCCAGAGCTGGCACTAAATATGGAGGACCTTGCTTGCTCAAAGGGCACTAAGCCGTGGAATCTTTAGGTCACTGTCACTGTGTGATCTCTTAGTTAATCTTGAACTTATATTCACTAATAAAAAGGGGGGGGGGGTTAGAATTGTAAGTACTCCTGATGCCCATGACATCATTGGTGGCCTTGGGCTTGGGAGATAGTTGCGTCTCTTCACTTGGATTTTCACTCTTGCGGCTCCTATTGCTCATATTCTTTCTACCTAGTCCATATTGTCCTTGTTGCCTGCTCACATTGTTAGTACTTCTGTATTTCCTCATCTGATCATAAGCTATGCTATACGCCTGTAGTATTAAAGAGCTGCACTTTCTCATTCTCGCTCACCAGTTATGTAGCAGACAGAAGTAATATATGTGTGTTTAGGTATCTTTATTGCCTTTAACACCTTTACCACCTTTGTCATAAACCTTAATAACCTTTGACACTTTTTGTTACCAGACTTGTTGGCTTCATGACACAACTAGTTCACTTTGGTACGTTGATTGTCCTTATTTTCCTTCTTATCCTTAATGTCCTCCAATCAATTCAACTTTTTGTCTTCGGCAACTTGCTGAGGGGTGGCTGATAGCAGCAGTGGTGCACGTGCACAAAGATTCTGCCAGAGAATGACTGGAGTCAAACTCAGCTGCTGCTTGGCAGAGCCTAACAGGATTTAGCCTGCCACCATCTCCATTGCTACACCACAGTTGACCAAGCAGGGGAAGAGTTAAGATGGGGTGACAAGAGTGATGTGGTAGAAAAAGGAAAAGAAGTGCTGGATGGGCGGGCTACAAACCGCACCGGGGTTGTCTGTGGAACATGCCTGCTAACTAAGCTTGGGCCGAGTTCACAGTCTTCCGCCAGGCGGAACTCCGTGAAGTGACCAAATTTCTCCGCCGCACTATGCGGAGTTCCGCAAGCGGCGGAGTGCACTTGGTCATGCCTGTTCACATTGATTTTCAGTGCCGGTGTTTGTCCTGCACTGGAAAATAAATGCGAATGGAACCATGCACAGTGCAAAAGGGCACTGCTTCTTTTCTGCCGCTCGAGTAGATTTTCTACTCGAGTGGCAACTTTCTGAACGCGAACAGAAGGTTTCTCAATGCATGCGGTTGCGACCACCGACGATGCCCGCATTGAGAAATCTGACCGCCCGTGTTGAGAAATCTCACCAGGAGGTAGATTTTTCTCGCTTGCCAACTTGACGTTGGGGAGCGCGAGCGAGGAAAAATGTCATCAGGAGGTGGATTTTCCTCGCTCGCGCTCGCCAACTTGACATTGGGGAGTGCGAGCGAGGAAAAAAACTACGCTACGTAGAGCGGAGAAGTACAGCACAAAATTTAATGGGAGAGACCAATGCAAAAATGTCATCTTGTACCGCTCCCTTGATCCATAGTAGTAAATGCTGGTGCAAAATTGTGCCAGACCCAAAGTAATCAATGTAATTCAGAAAGAAAAGTACACAGTAACACCAATGTCAGTGAAATCTCAATTGGTTCCTGCTATTCATCGGCACTTTAGCGCCGCAAAAGTGGCGATAGATTCACCGCCCTATTCCCAAGCTGGTGCAAACTGCCGATATCGCCAGTTTCACAGCGATAGCTGCCGTGAAAAACATCGCCATGGATGAGAGCAACAACTAACGCTAATGATATGCAGAGTAGGCGTACCCGTGCAAAAACACACGAAAACACCACCTCGCGATATTCTCAACGACCAGCCCGATCCGCGATGCAACCCAAAAACAGGCATTAAGGCACGTTAGAAGCAGGGATTTAACACCTGCCTTTTACTGGTGTAAATCCAGACGACAACCTGCAGCATGAAAGGGAGCCCAGCCCAGAGCCACATCTGAAGACCAACACATGTCATGGAGCTACTGACCATGCAGCTCGGAGACCCAAGAGGGCCACAACACCCACCGCCCCCCCCCCCAGGCCCCCCCCCCAGACTACCACTGAGGCAGCGCAGAACAAGACAGCTGACCTTCCTAAAACGGCATGGCCCCACAGCCACACAATTGCAGAATGTGGGGAAAGGTGGGAACCAAGTATGTGTGAAGGAGGCAAGTCACCCATGAATAAGAATGTACACAATGCCAAGTGTGGCGGTGATGTGCTGGACAGACTACAGTATGCAGAGCACAGACATGTCCATGTGGACATATACTGCTGGTGTTTGTAGTGTTGTGGAAAGTGGACGCAACCATGTTACCTCAGTCAGTGGGGAAGACCCCCGTCATGTATCTGTGTCCCCCCCTGTAAGCGTAAGCAGAGTGAGCTGGGCCAGCGTACGTCAGTCCAGCGCAGGGGTGTGTAGAATTAGCCCGGGGCTCAGGGCGTGGTTCAGTTCCGGCCTGGACAAGGAAGTAACCAATGCGTATGTCTCTGTTGTTGTGTCGGCGCCACCCGGACCGCAATTGACAATGTTGCAATGTAGCATGCACCCGGAGGGCGGGCTCGCACGAACGGTGAAATGAAGGAGCGCAAGACTGCTGGGGGTCTTGGCTCATACATGCCAAGTGTTGTGTGAATCTGCATTGCCGCAGCATGAGCCAAATGCCTAGCCTTAATCGCAGCGAGAGTTCAGCCAGGCAGGAACTCTGTGTCCGCACTATCCTTACCATAGGCCTACACTCACGTGGCCGCCCGCCTTCAACGGCCAACATCACAGTGTCGTTGTCAGGCTTGTGGACATGCGCAGACAGGCATGACAATGGATGCCGTTGGAGTGCAAGTGATGGAACTGCGCAGCGTACACAAGTGAATAGGACCGGGGGAGGGAGGAGCAGCTGTGAGGCAACGTAACACACAGTGATGCCGCTCATTTGCCACATGCAAGTCATGTCAAACATGAATCCCAAAGTCGCACACATCCCAACCCACACCCAACAAGCCACATCACAATTCCTGAATGCAAGCAGATGACAAACTGACATTAGGGATGAAAGCTCCTTTGTCTGAACTATCAGGCGGAAGCACATCTGCACATCCGACCTCGGAATTGGATGTGCCCGGCACCCCCTGACAGATACAATAGCAGTTGAGGACGACTCCCACACTACGCACAGCCCGACGACAGACCAACGTATGCACACCCCACACACAGAAGTCCTTGCTCAGAGTTATCTTGCATGGAATGGCCTTCACACTTACTCCACACCATCCCAGGCGTACAACAGTTGCACACTTAAACAACTCATTGATCCGAGCTGTGGCATTTCATTCACAGAACTGGCGCAGGTCAGAACAGTGCCGCTTCAACCAGGGCCAGTAACGCAATGGCAGAACATCCCGGACACATGCACAACCCCTGTCACGTGGAACTGTACCGTGCATGTATGCTGCATTTACTGGGGGCACTGCCATTGGTAGTGCTGCGGGTCAGTTACCAGCTAAGCTTCCGCCTTGCCAACGTCACCTGCATTCAGCCTGTGTTGCATTGTCGATTGTGCATATTCGAGTGTCCCATGGATGTCTGCCTATCCAACAGGACGGTAGGCGAACTGTATTTCGACATGTGTCTGCGCCCCCTGTTGGCCCACGACCAGGAGTGTCACCGTGATACCTGTCTATGGGATGCCTGGATACTTGGCATACATGCTGGCAACTGGACCTGGGATATTGCAGAACTCCTCGTGTGCAGTGACCACATTGAGCCTCTCCCCTATTGGGCTGTAGTGCTAATTGGTGACAGGGCGTGGACGCAGCACATCTGTCCGGACCTGCTAATGGATAGCCTCGCCGTCCTGTTCGATGGAGTCGACAACGACCTCATGTTGGAGATGATTGCCTACAAAGCTGCAATCGCTTTCATGGACATGTAACTACGTACCTGCAGCCACAGCAGTTTGGAACCCATTGCACATGTCCTGACACCTTATTGCATCTTGGGGTTCTGGTCACATATCCCACGACAACAGTGGACATGGCTGCATTCGCCTAGACCCCGAATACTTGGGCGGACAACCATGCGGGGTAACACACATGTGAAAGGTGAGCCACTCCCCCGGAGTGGACAGCGGCGCTTGGCAACGTTCCTCATTCTGACATGCTGCTGCATTGGTCCGCATGTTGTGGCACTTCTCTTGCCCGTACTGACACACATATGCTAATAAAGTCTACACACATTCACTTGTATTCAACTGTGATGTGAGTTGTTTTGAATGATGATGTGTGTCTCACTGCCTATCTGGGTCACAGCCATACATGCGCATTGATAGCATTACCCAGGGAGTACCATCTATGTGGAATCACTGTCCCTACATTCATCAATACTTTCATGCATAATTGATCAGGGCCATGACACATCAGTGTGAATTTGAATGTTTTATTCGCATTCAGTGGGGTGTTTAAGCTGGACCAGTACAGGGCCATGCAAACCCCACTTTACATTGTCGCCCCGTGGAGGGCCAGCCAGAGTCCTTTAGGGATTGACAGGTTCATCGGAAGAGGAAGACTTCAGTCCGCAGTGTGATTGCTGTGTCATTGGTAACCATTACAAATATGGCAGTCCATGTCGTGGTCCAAGGTGAGTGTCGCTGAGTGTAACGGGGCACAGTGGAAGATGTTATTCCAGGGCATGATGCAGAGGGCAGAAACAAGCTGAAACAGGCCATATGGCGGTGATGTATGCTACCACTTCAATCTTACCACCAAGCCAGATTCATCATCATCTTCGTCCTCTGATGTGTCAGGTGCCTCACATGTGGGTGGTGGTGTTTGGTCTGCCGCACTGTGTGGCACTGACACTTCAGGGGGCGGAGATGTGGATGGAGTAGTAGCAGCAGCATTCATCCGTGCCAGGCCGTGTGGCGGCAATGCCATGATGAGGATCTGCAGGGCATGGAAGATCCCAGCTACATCTCGATGGTGTGCAGCTGTGGCAGCCAATCGTTCCGCATGCATCCGCTCCATGTTCTCCATGATCCTCCGCATGTGTCCCAAATCCCGGCTGATATCGCTGGAGCCACTCTGACTAGACAGGTGTTCTTGTCTCCGAGTCATGACTCCAGCGATGTCAGCCATGGATTGTTGGAGAGCATGGAGCGGACAGTGGGTGTCCGTTAGGGAGTGTAAGTGGACCCTGATGGGACTTAGACACCCACGTATGGCATCTAGTTTGGCAGCCATGAGGTCGAACCCCACCCGCAGCTGATCAGCCATCTTCTCCTGGCACCCTGACACACGGCGTTGGAATGCCATGTGTTGGTCGTGGGGGTCCTGGGAGACAGCCGTGGTGGTTGGTGCTTCCTGCTGTGTGGTCTGTGCAGGGGGTGGGGTCTCCTCGATGCAGCTGGGCTGCCCTGCTCCTAGAAGTGGTGTGCCAAAGATGTCCATGAGCTGCTGGAAGGAGTTGGTGTCGATGTTGGGGAGGTCCTCTTCATCATCAGTGCTGAGTTGTTGTGTCTGCTCTGCAGGAGGTGTTGATTCTCCCTCTGCAATGTGAAGGGGAGATGCAGATTGACACTGTGTTCACATGTATGTTCACGCATTGTACAGGTTTACTAACGAACTGCATGTCAATGTACATTGTGACTGTTTGTGAAGAGATGCCTATTTGATGCGGGACAGTTGACATTTCTACACCATCAGGGATGTGAGGTTGTACTTGTCCATTGTCATCTCACAGTTTCCTGCTATGCCAAATGCGCATGGCCAGTTTCTACACACAAGTGGCAGCAGTTGTGTCCTCTGTTCTGTTGTGAGAGTGTTGCAGTTTGTATCACATTGTTGTCAATGTTGAGGTGCTCTGATTCTTATGTGTGTGTGCTGCATTGTGGGTGTGTTGCCCCTTCAGCTCTGATTTGGCTGGCCCTTCTCCCTTTCAGGCGGTGTGCCTTTCACTTCTGTGCTTATACAGTGCTGAAATATTGCAGACTTGGGTAAATTGGACTCTTGGTCGGAGTTATGACTCTTGGGCATGGTTTGTCCGCAGATGTGCTCTACTTAATTGTGCATGTGTGCCATTGTGCCCATCTCCCCCGTCCCCCCAGTCCCTGGTCGTTACTCACTCTGTTGCTGTTGGCTCAGGTCATGTTGTGCAGTGTCCGGTCCACCAACTCCTGCCACCGTCTCCCCAATGATGACTCGGGTCACCATTTCCTCCATCTCATCCAGCTCCTGGTGTGTCGCTGGGCTCCCACCTCCAGTCTGCATTGCTGCTCTCAGGTTAGCAGCGATTTTCAGCTTGGTTTTGCGCTTCACATCAGTCCAGCGCGTCTTGCAGTCGTCCACTTCCCTTCTCTTCACTCCGACTGCATTCACCTTGGCCAAGATGGACTGCCATATTGTATTTTTAGTTGCCAATGTCACAGTGGAGGTGATGGACAGTTGGTGGTGGTGTTCTGTCACCTCCGTAATGAGGATCTGGTTTTCCTGCATACTGAAACGCAGGTTCCTCTTATTCTTCTCCTTGCCCTTCCCTGTCCCCGAGGTCCCAGGCTCGTCCTCCGTGAGGCTTGTGGGGTTCTGGTTGTCCTCTGTACTTGCTCCGGCTCCCTCCATGGTGCTTCACAGTTATTTGTGTTTTGTAGGTGGTTTTTTTTGCCGCTTTTATAGTGATTGTTCCCGCCTTACTTGTGGGACTTGCAGGCCTGGCGCTGCTTTTCGCTTTTATCGCAGTTGGGCCCATCGCAACTTTTTTCACGTTCGGGTTTCCTTCTTTATCGCCGTCGCGGTAGTTGTATCGCGGACATTTGAGGCGTTCTCGGGAAACTATTGCATGTTACAGCCGTGTTGGGAATACGACGTTGACACAGAGTTATTTTCCCGCGATAGACGACGATCTGGAAAATTGCGTTAGCCTATTTTGGCGATGTTTATCGCACGTTCTTGTGAATATCCCCCTATGTCTTTTGGTGCCTTTGGGGACACATGCGATACTGTTCAGAATAATGTACAGTATGTAAGTTAGTGAATTCAGTCCCTATGTCAAACCTATCGTAAAGGGTGGTTTCATGACATAATAGCCTTAACTTTCTTTTGAAGATATGAAAATGTTTGGTGTTTGCAGAGGTCTTTTTCTTTTGCTGCCATATCACCTTAAAAGAAAAGTAATTTGAAACTAACTCTGTGGCAAGTCTATTCGTGATGACAGTGGTTTAAATCTTTTATCATAAAGTAATGATCTTCTCAAAGAGGTGTCTGCCCTTCAGCATGAAAAATGCAAATTACTTAGCAGACTAAAATGATTCAGAGTCTAGAAGTGATTGCATGCAGTAATTCAGATGCATGAACTGTCTGTACCATTTTAAAAAAAGCCATACACCGCAGTTTTTCGTATACACATTGATTCAGCCATTTTCAGCAAACAAAACATAGAGAGGCATTTGAGGACATCACATTAGAAAGCAGTAAAGTCATTTGGCACCTGCCGCTGCTTTTGGGGTAGGACCTAAAAGACCCTTTGATGATCATAGCCCGAATTATTTATTAGGAGCACCCTTACCTAGGTTTTCCTGAGCATCGCAGTGTTCCCAGTAAACTCGATAACACAAAGAGATAAACTGACCTAAGTGCAGATGCAAACTCTGAGAGTTTGCACCTAGGACTTGTGAAAGACAGGGCAGCTGTTTGAATCCATGACTCTTTTAGTCTTTGGAGGGAGACCATCATCTGGTTTAGGAGGGGGGAAAGGTATGCCCCTGGAGGCGATACCTAGAAACATGAATAGGTGCTAAATCGAGGTGGACGGTGTAATGTCCTCTATCTGACGGCCCCTACTGTGTTGGGCCATCGGAGGAAGTATTTCGTTGACAGAGGCAATGGAGACTCTGTCGATAGAATATTGAATGCCCACCCATCTCTAACCCCTGAGGGTTGATGGACAGGGCACTACATCGCATTTGTGAAGAAGTGCCCTGTCCACTAAACTCCAAAGTCATGCTCATATTTTGTTTTTCAAGAGCTACAGTTGTTATTTTATGTTATGCTATTGCATAAGCCAGACCCAGGAGCACCAAATACGTGGTAATTTTTGTAATGATGCTCAGAGACACAGAAACATTTTCTTAGCTTTTTAAGTGGAAAAAACCTGCTATGAGAAATTTACATTGAAAGCAACATAGCTAACTAAGTTTAGAAAATGTCACAGTCCTATAGCGAATCATGATCGAGCTCACACAACCAGGCCAGAGTGACTCATCAGGGTAACCTTATAATTTCTCTAAGGCTATTGCACCCACAAGGCAGAGGTAAGGGTAAATCACAGACAACTACCAAGTTCTCCAGAAGATAAGGGTGGCAATAAGAAGACCCAAATTGCAGCGTTCTTGGGTGCAACATTAAAGGGGATTCATTATGAGTCTTTGGATTTATGCCTTGAAGGGCTTTAGCTTCTGAGAACGAATGCCCATTCAGTTTCAAACACCCAGAAGAGAGTGAGCAAATGATGGGGCAGAGGAAGAGTTGGACATAAATCTCAGTTTCATGATGAAGTGTATATTGTTAGCTTCTTTCATGAATGAAACTCCAAAGCAATGATTTAGAGCTGTCAGAAGACATCAGGATAATCTAAAAGGGAAAGGACATTGTAATTACCAGGGAAAAACTACAGATGCTCCAGTTGGGCTGTGAAGAGAAAGAAGGAAATGACATACTTTTAGTACTGCTGGGTAAGAATGAGTCAATATGACCATGTGCAGTGTGACTGATGCCTACTTCTTCCAAACTAGAGATGAGTATATCATGATGATAGTGTCAATTATAACTGGCAATACCAGGGCATGTAGATTGGGTAAGTTATTGCTTGTTGCCCAGGTGAATTTTAGAATTCTAATGTATGTCTTGTCACATTGCAATTTGTGAAACAATTGCATTGAAAGTACTTTCAAATCAGTAAGCATGTTCTTCTCATGGGAATGAAGGTAGTCATTTATATTGAGTGAAGCATGATAGTTCTACATCTATTTCACTGATAATATTTGTGCTTCAGTTATAGGACAATGCTGATTTGGAAACACATAGATATTCTAAAGGTATATCAAAAAGTGAAACAAGACATAAGGCGTAGTAGTACAGGGGGATAAGACTTTAAAGATCTCTTCTTATTATTAGATATCAGTGCTTTTCCAGTTGAAGCCATTCCTCAGTCCATGAGTCTACTGCCATCCAACACATCATTTCGTGAATGGTTGGATTTTGAATTTAAGAAGAAGTGGAAACATTCATCTCTACCGTTGGATCCCGACAACAAGGTTAGTGTTTTATGACAGCAACAAGGTTCTGCACTCCCAAGTCACAAGTCAATATTCAGAATGCCGAGATGAACCCCCTGAAAGATCTTTCACATGTCTATCTGCACTGACGCACCACAACTTCACACATTTTCATTTTATAGCAATGATCTGAGAGTAAGGTGTCTGCATAATTACCATGGGCACCACTCCTAAAGGTACACCAAAGCAAGAACATTATGCAAAAGACATGTGCTGATGTTAGACTCCTTAATATTTTCCATTAGTATAGGATATTGGCTATCTCATTCAGGACACCCTGGTTTCATTCAGCATACAGAAATGTGACCACTATGTAATAAGTATGTGACAAATTGATTAATGTACGAGGTGCAAAGTGAAGAAGATCTGCAACATTAAAAATATTATTTCATGCCCAGGTCAGCTGCGCCCAAATTTGCAAGATACAGAATGAATTTCCCAAGCTGCTGTCTTCTAGCATATTTTGTTTAGGGGTGGGTGGAGCGTTTCATTCTGTTTGCGGAATTGGTGGGTTTGGCATTACTCTCATAATGCAGAGTTCCGGCCAAATCCCGCCAATCGCGGCATGGTGGAATTGTTTTCCCACTAGGCTCCAGAAATGCGAGCAAATGAGATTTGGCATCCACCAGAGCAATTTCCATCGAGGGCGGTCGCAGGCAATCATGAGTGGTTGTGGTCAGAGGGCTGCTTCTCGAGTAGATTTTGCTGCTGCTCAGGAACATTTTCTACTCAATTGGCAACAAAATCAACTCGAATGGCTGCGTGCTCTTGTGCACCTCATGGCGCCATTCACGCTGATTTTTCAGCACTGTGCGCAATACTGGCATTAAATTGCAGCACGAACAGCGCAATTTGGTGTCCTCGTGCATAGTCCAGCTCAAACCGGTTGCAGGGGCTATCAGCCCCTGCTCTGGCGCGAAACTGGACAAAGGACATGGGTGTAGACACCCCTCTGTCCTGACCCTACCATAAGTGGGTCCCCAGAGTTTGTCCCACCCCTTTCTTGGGTATAAAGTAGGAACCCCTGGCTACAGGACTTTGGATATTACCTGGACTAAACTCTGCTACAGAAACCAAGTAACCTTTGATGATCTACGCTTTGCTGGACGACTGAAGAATCTCCCTTGGAGTAAAGGAGTTACTCCCCTGCTGAGCAGGCACCTAAACGCATCTGACCAGTTTGCATCTACAAAGCTCCCGAAGGACTCCGAAGATTTCTGCAATACAGGAGGTGGGTTCCCGAGGTCTCAGAGGTTGATCTGCGCTCTCAGCAATTCTAAGGCCCATATCCCTCGTGGGGACCGTGAAACCCGTACCCCTGGGCACCGTGTACATTTGCAGCAGCATATGCTTTTCTGCGATCCCTGAAGCTGTGCTTTGGGCTACTTGTAATCCTGACCCCGAGCAGTAATTCCACTGAAGATTTCTGGCCTACACTCCACGAGTGTTCAGTGGGCTGGCACTTTGTGATTCCTCTTGAGGTCCCTTAGCAATCCCTGGTCTGTTGGCCTGTGGGTCCCTGAGAAGGCAACTTTAACTTTCAGTGGGCTTCTCTGGTTGCTCCAGACCTGTCCTGACTCTCCATCGCTTGGGGAGTCCCCAGGGCCTTGCTGGTCCTCACAGAAGCATCTTTCCTCTGACTGCATGTGTTGCAGTTGCCAAGGTTTGTTGGTGTTCAATCCGGACACTGACCCCACAACACTCGACATCCTTTGTGGGACAGCTCGAATCCGGACTGTGGTCATCGCAGACTTCTCCTGGTTCTCGTGGCTGCAGAGTCAAGCTTTGCCTCTTCGCACCTGAAGCACCTGACATCGGTGGGCATTCGATTGCTCTGCTTCTGGTCACATGAAGTGACCCAGACTTTGTCCCCTCTGCTTTCAGGTTCTTCACATCTCCGATCCAGGCTTGGATCACACCGGACACTTTTCTTCTCCACTGCAGCAGTACTTTCTCGCATCACGCCATTGAAAACGACGAGGGTTTCCGACACCATTTGACCCCTATGCACCCGGCTCCCCTGGGATAGGTAACACGGGTACCTCGGTACTCTCAAGGGTGCTGGCCTTAGAACCTTCTATGTTTAGCTGGGTTTGCTTGAAGTCCTCTCCTAAGTGTCCTTAAACTTTAAAAATTCCAACTGCGACTTTCCCATAGAGTTGTACGGAGCTCGCGTCTGTGTTCCCACACTGCACCCGTCCTCGGTGGGTCCCCTGTGTCACTACCTTGGGTGGTTCCTTGGGGTCCCAGTGATTCTACGTGCTCTAGGCATTGTGTCTAGTCAAGTCGTGGTTCTTATACCACTTTCTTAGTATATGGTTTGGTCTCCCCCTGGAGCCCGCTGTCTATTGTGCTATTTACCGTCGTTCTAGTGATTTAATATTGTGTGTATTGTTCTCTAATCTCATAAAGAGGTTAGTAGAGAGTGTTTAGTAATAAATACATATATTTTATATACACCTGGTGTGGTTCTCTTTTCATTTGGTCATTCAGGAGGTTATATACTGGTAAAACAAGCTGCTTTACATTCCTTCAAGACTTAGCCTGAAGGCTGCTCTCCACAGCTACCACTAGGATAGCTTTCTATAAAGGTTGTCTTTAACCTAGTCATCAATAATCGTCGTTTGGACTGGTGCAAGGTGCCCACTTTAATTAGTGGACAGCATATACCAGGCCAACTTCTCACAAGGGCCCTTTGTGAAGATTTTTGCAGATGTTTCCAAATACTTTTGTTGAAGTGGTAACAGTAGGCTTGTATGGCTATGTGTGGGTATAGTTTGAATGGCTGTGTGTGGGTATTGTTTATATCATTGCCTGTTCAAAGTCTATTATAATGTTGCGTGGAGAGTATTTGTTAGTTTTTACTTTGATGTGGCTTAAAGCTCATAGAAATTTGCCCTCTGTTTGTTAGGCAGCAGCACATAAATGAGGGTATGTTAGTGTTTTGATATTCACCATATATGGTGTGCATCTGTGTGAATGGTTGGAGGGCACATTTAAAAATGTCAGTCCATCATCTATGTTTTACCTTGGCTTAGCCTTAGGAGGTTGTTTTCAGTTCCAAATATGATTATTCTTTGGTCAATAATGTGCATGTCTTGTAGGAGGAAGGGTTCATGGTTATGTTTAGTGGTTAGGTGTTCTGTAATCTGTATGTCCTGGTTATGTCTAGGGGTAGCAGGGGTTTGACTTGTGGCTTTTTAGTATATATTAGCCGTTTTAAAGTAGGAATTGCTAGTAGCTTACTTGTAATAGAGGGGTGTCTATTAGGCCTGGGCGGTGAACTTCGCTCCGTTCGTGGAGTTTGCGGAGTTTTCTGCACTCCGCACTCCGCGGAGCTCGCGGAGTGCAGAAAACTCCGCTTCGCGATGTGCAGCGGAGTTTTTTCCCCGCTCGCGATCATGAACGGTAAGTTCGCGAACGGAAAGTTCGCGAGCGTGAGCTGCCGCTCGGGTAGAATTTCTACCCAAGCGGCAGGAATACCAGCACAAACTGCAGTTCGCACTGCACTCCGCCACTCGCGGAACTTCGCAGAGTTTTTTTGTGACTTTGCGAAGTTCCGCGTAGTAAAACTCTGCGAACTATGCCCAGGCCTGGTGTCTATGAAGGCTTTATTAGAGGGCTCTTGGGAAATAGTGCTTGCCTCTTAAATCTTGGACTATGTGCCTTACTCCTATCTCTGTTACATTTTGGTGGGTGATTGTGTTCTCTGACACTAACTGCAATATCACTTTTCATTGTAGTCATCCCATAACGGCCATTTGCATAATATTTAGTACAGTTCCAAGTCACATTCTTGGTGCTTGTGCTGTCCTGGCTGCATACATATCCTATGTGTGAAATCAATTGTTTGTCTTTCTGTGATGTGATATTTTTGGCCTTGCTGTCTGAAAGTAGCATCATTTTAAAATGAATCATTGTCAGAACCACTTTCACAGGGCCACAAGGCACGCAGGAATTGCTGGTCCCAACCGTGGTGGGTAAGGCCTTTTTACTCCTGATGTCCAGGGGTCTGACCTACTATGGATCCGGCTCAACTGGGCCAAATGCCCCTTCTGCACTTGACTCTCAGCGGTAGCTATGGCCGAGCATTCAAAGCTTCCCCGGGGAATGTAGATATTGGTCACTGAACAGAACTCAAAGTGCAAACAGTATGATCAATAAATCAGTGTCCAGCCAAATACTTGCTTTCTAAGAAAAAGTAGTATTTTATTTCTAACTCTACACATGCAATGTAATACGATATTCACAAGCAATAACAAAATCCCCTTGAGGTTGGGGCTCTAATAGTTATAAGGCGAATCCCTGTCCTACCCTCCTTTATGTAACATGTGCCAGGTTATTCCCTATCCACAGGTAGCCGCATCCAGAGAATGCTCACTATTGGGCCATACTCAAGAGTTCCCCATTGACTCTTCTATATTTTAGTCAAAAGTGTCTATGGTGCCGCAGGCACCATTAGCAGCTATTCCCCTGGGGCCCAACTGGCCCAATTCACGTCTTACCCACTTTTGCAGCACAGACACATTCAGCAGTGCAGTGAGTGCCTTCAACGCACACCCAAGTCATGCTCAGTTGGGAAATGTTGGGCTGCACCAGATGGCACAGGCTTGCTCTCTTGAGTGGCACTGCTGGGGGTACCTCAGCTGTCAGAGCAGCTCCCAGTTAATGAAGACACTGTAAGTTGGCTTGTACACTGGGGGTTAACACCCGACTTCAGCTCTAGCGAGGGTGCACTATCATCCATAGCGTCTCCGGCAGTCCTCAGTGGTGAGCTGGGGGCAGTCCCCTCGCAGTGTGGGTCCAACGTACCAACCATAGCCTCAGTCTGTCTTTCAAATGGCGACCCGAATCTTTTGGCAACATTGGTATGGGCAGCCCCTACTGGCATACAAGGTTGCCAGAGTACGTTGTTATAAGCGTGCAGGCCCTTCTAGCAGAAGTGCGATGGCCCAGACAGTCACAAGTCTTGGCTTTCCTCAAAGTAGTAACTTTACCAAGGACCCCTCTGGCATAAGGGGTTACTGCAGCATGGTGGTACAGGCTTAGCAAGACCCTCTCTGTGCTCAACACTTGGCTCAATCTACAGCTTCCCTCTGTTGTCATACGGGGTTGCTGAAAAAAACTATTTTCCACACGGGCTACAGCCCGATCAGTACACAGCTAAATCCTCACCCTTGGCACAGGGAGTCCTCGCTCACAGTAGGGCTGTCCACTGGGCCTAGATTCCACAAGCGCTCTCCTCTTCCCCATAGGGGACACTCGTCTTGGCAAGAAAGCAGGTGGTGGTGCTCCAAGGCAGATGATCTTGGTTTCCCTGGGTGATGCCACCTCACCTAGCAGGGAGACTAGCAGCCCTTTGTCCTCCAGTCCTGGTCACAGGCAGAATTATTGCAGAGCTTCTCCTGCTCACATAGTCCATCAAGCTGCTTGGCAGATGACAAATGTTTGGAGACTCATCCTTCCCTTCTTATAGTCCTTTTCCAGACACCAAATGTGATTTAGGGTCTGAGTCTTTGAAATTTTATGATGGGGTTCTGCTTCTTTTTTAGTGGACACCTCTCCTTTTCTTCTATCCTCATGAAAGATGTCTGTCACAGCGGGAAGGGCTCCGAAACTTATTGTCCCCCAACACAATTCATGAGAGTGACCAGAGTTCCTACCTGCATGTCAGCAACAGTTATATGTGCATAAAAAGGTTAATGCCAGATCTCCAGTCCTACTTTTCATGATTCCCTTATCAGCCCATTCTCCCTTCCTGAGATGTATTCAGGCCCCTTCCTTGTGATCTACTGCTGATTCAAAGAGCAGTATTTTGAAGTGCAAAGGGAGTCTCTTCCTTTGCCTTCCAGTATGTGCCCCACCCAGCCCACAGGAATGCAACAGTACACAAATCTATCTGGATGAATTATTCTCCTCCTCATGTCTTCACCAGGCAGGAATGGGATTCCCAAAATGGAACACATGGTCCTACATGTAATATACCACTGCAGGCACACTTACTCAGTGCATATTCATAGCACATTTTTGGTACAGCACTTTTATGTCTATGCATTGTGGCCTTACATGTACACATGCATTCAGTACACTCACTCAGGGCCTGATTCACAAAGGTAAACTTAAACCTGAAGTCTAACTTTAAACCTGAAATATAGGTTTAAACCTAAAATCTAACTTTAAACCTGAAGTCTAACTTTAGACCTGAAATCTAACTTTAGACCTGAAGTCTAACTTTAATCCTGAAGTCTAAGGCCTGATTTAGATTTTGGCACATGGGTTATTCCATCACAACGGTGACAGATATCCCGCCCACCGAAATATAAATCCCATAATATCCTATCGGATTTATATTTAGGTGAATGGGATATCTGTCACCGTTGTGACGTAGTAACCTGTCGGCCGAAATCTAAATCAGGCCCTAACTTTAGACCCGAAATCTAAGTTTAGACATTAGCTTTAAACTTAGATTCAGGTCTATGTTTTCCTAGGTTAATCTGGCCCTGAGCCTGTGCGGACGGGTCAGCACTGCAACTTTTGTATCCTTAACCAGGGTGCTTTATTTACAATCACACCCTGTCAGCATACACACTTATCATGTGTGGGTGGCACAACACTTCACCCTTATGCATTGTACTTTATGCAAATGATCTGATTGTGCACGCACTTCACAGCACTACATCTTTCATGTTATGTATTCCTCACAGCCATACATATACTCAATACATGCACTAACCATACATGCACTGTATAGTACTGCTCTATCCCTGTACTGTACCCTTCCTAAGCACATATACAACCAGTGCAGAGTTGCTACTCCCAAGCTGTGCAGCACTCCACATCTACTTGATGTGGGCCTATGGTGAGCTAAGCACACAGCAGCTGAACTCACACAGAGTAAAAAAGGTACTGTTCTCTACTACTGATCACTAACCAGTAAGCTGTCACCACTACGCTCGTGCTGCTTAACTCCTGGTGAAAGCAGTAGCCTTCCACCACTATGAGGGTAGTCTTTTGGGTGTCCCTCCCAATCCAACAAGATCTCAGCCAATGAAATAAGCCTATTTCATGGTGCACACGCATGATCTGTGTTTTCCTGTGACAAAAAAATTTGCATTTGGAATCCAGATAACAGTGCAGTTGGACACTCAGAACAGGGGTACATGTCTTCAC
Source organism: Calotriton arnoldi (assembly GCA_963921515.1). NCBI lineage: Eukaryota > Metazoa > Chordata > Amphibia > Caudata > Salamandridae > Calotriton > Calotriton arnoldi. Next base: position 93,965 of record CAWUFW010018753.1, on the reverse strand, counting down.
CATGGAGAGAACTTTTCCGTCTATACAATTGCTTTCTACAAAATGCTTAATATGTTTGCTAATATAATGTAAACATGCTTTAAAATGTTTTAGATTTTAGGCTTAACTTCATTTTTTTGTGGTCTTGACACATATCATTACCTACATTCAAACAGCCAGCGAGGAGCAAGTAAAAGGTAAACTGTGTCCATGACCAATAGTATTGTAAACACCCCAACGACCCTTACAACACCCCACACACCGGGGAATCACTCTTTGGTCAGTGTCCTTTATCCATTAGGAGTGCCCTTAGTAGTGGCCACAGAGACTTGAGCATCTGCATGCTTTGTGTAGAGAGGAGCCGAGAAAAGTCCTCCAGGATAAGTCGGATGGCTTTTAAATACTGTGGTCATGTGAGTTCTCTAAATGGGCTAAAATTTGGATGAGGGTTCCAAGACACAGAATAAGAGTACAGGTTATGTTGAATCTTAATCACTATCTTTTCCATAGCTAATGTCTCCCAGAGATGGAGTGTCCAGTCACGAAATGTGGGTGGAGTAGTCTTTCCCCAGAGATTCAGCACACTTTGGATCACCGCAATGAATGTTTTACATTTTATACTTATGTGCTGTTGCTTTAGGTTGTAGTTGGTTTTCTTTAGTTTGTCCTTGATGTTGTAGAGATTTGGGTCAGTGAGGCAATCATTCAATGTTGGTGAGAAAATGTTTGTTTTAGTTACATGTTAAAAATACAGGTTTAGTTATTTTTGGGATTGATAGGTGTGAGTTTTAAGTTTAATTTGCTGGAGTTGTTTTATTTTTATAGCTGTTTTTATTTTCCTTACTTTGTAAGTTCCTTTATCCAGGTTTACGAGTTATGAAGTTGTATTTCTTGGTGTACAATAGCTCATTTCTGCTGATGTGTTTCTGTAGTTTCTAGTGTTATTATTTTTTTAATAGTTTATTTATTTTTATGTTTATATTTATTTTATTAAAGCAGATGTTTATGATCTAAAATAATATTTTCCATATTTTTTAATATTGTGTACATATGTAAATAATAGACACTATTTTGTGTTTTGATATTTGTGTGTTCGATGTTGTTAAATTTAGATATTTTTACAGCATTATTTTTGTCAATATTCGTGTTTTTGGTGAAGAATTGGATTATAATATTTTTGTGATCAATATTATTTTGATGATATTTTGTGAATCAATATTGTTTTCAAAAATATTCTTTCATGGAACCTTGTAGTTCAGATTTAAATGTCTAAGCGTGCTTGCTGTGGGTATGATTATGTTTTTGAGTTAGTATGTGTGAGTCAGTGTGAACGTGAATGTGTGTGAGTGCATGTGAGTATTTTTGTCTCTGTGTGTCTGTGTGTATGTGTTGATGTGTGCATGTGCAGATGAGAATGTATGTGTATGTGCATGTGAATGTACTGGTGCTGACATTGGCATATTGGTGTCATTTGGTATTTTGAAACCATACATTCATCAGAGGCTATCACTTACATATTGGTGGTAAATTGATAATCCCCTGAAGAAAAACAGACCCTGCCATAATGGTTGCAATTCTTGGCATTTTGAGGTCTTTCATGATAGGATGGTGCCCACCAGCATTTTGATCTTAAATTGTTCTTTTGGGGCTATTTAGCGCAGAATTATGCTCCCCTTTGACAATAATTCTTGGCATTTTGATACCATCCATATTAGAATTGTGCCCAACAGGTCAAAATGCAGAACATTATATTTTGGCAAACATTATCAGCAGTTTTAGGGCCACTCATAGCAAAATGATTAACCCTGGCAAAACACTGGTCCTGACATATTGGTGGTAATCTTGGTGCTTTTGGACCCCCGATAGCAGCATGGGTGATAGAGAGAACACAGGCCATTATATGCTGGTTGTAAATTTTGCCATTTTGTTTAGGGGGGGTGGCATTTATGGCAGAATGTTTTCAAATCTTAAAAAAAAACTCTGAGCTTTACAAGTTGGTAGTGATTATTCTGTGGCAGGAATGATATGGTGTTGCATGGGCATGCAAGGCAGAATCTATTTATGTGTGGCAGGATTACACAAGAGTACATAATGGAAGTGAAAAATTAATGTTTGCCAACCGATCATGTATTTACTAAGATTGAAAAAAGTTGTATTTCAGGACAAAATGTTTCATTTTTAATGACAATCATAATATTGTGTTTGAGGAAATCATGTTCCAGAACTTACATCCAGAATGTTATCGACTTGCAGTGAGGTTTGAATCACCACACTGGGGATTTGTTCACGCACGGAGCCTCCTGAGCTTAACAAATTAAAAGAACAATATGGTCTAAATACTGGCGATTATTTGTTATATGGCACTCTCAGACATGCTCTCACTATTCACTGGGCTATACGAGGCCAGGAATTTCACACTAACCCTCTTCTCGACACATTGCACACATAGGACTAGAGGTGGGCGGAATTCTCAGAATTTCTCTCTGCGGAATTCTGCGGAGTTACATAAAAACATTGCATGATTCCGTGGGTTCCACCAACAGGCAGAAATAAAATGCATATTGCACTTCGCGCGAAGCGATTTAACACTGGTAGTGTATTCCACTCTGAAAAATTAGCATAAATGGCAATGCACGGTGCACAAGTACGTGCAGCCATTCCAGTTGATTTTGCTTCCGCTCAAGTAGAAAATCTATCCGTGAAGCAGCCCTCTGACCTCAACCGCTCATGCGACCACTTGTATTATAAAATCTTGCCGGAAGGCTCCCTAGTGACCGGAATTTGCACTAGGGGACACAACATCTTGTTTGTGCTCACCAGCTCGCTTGCTGTAGCCTTATATTGTTCCATTTGGCATCATGATGCTTGAATGGGAAACAAATTCCACCACGCAGATATTGGCTATATTTGTCCGGAACTTCACGTTAAAACAGTAGTGCAGAGTTGCCAAATTCCTCCAAAATTCTCCAATTCAGCACGCAGAATTAAAAATTCTGCCCGGGGCCCCATAGGACAAGGTTGACACTTGGGTCCAGTTTTTCTAAGGATTCACGTAATGCTACAAGGGAACTACAGAAAGCATCATGCTTAGAAAGAGGAGATAGTAAGGAGAAACACAAATATTTCACCTCGCTACACCAGCCTCGGGTACGTACACCATTTTGGCACCATCCAAGTTTATAGACTTTAGTAAACATTGGGTTGTGTCCATATCCATGGGTGGGTCCATGGGAACGTCAATGCTCCACCCTTGAATTACTAAGCTCTGCAAAGCAATGCAAATTGGACTTTATGTTGCTTAGTAAATCTCAACATACATTTTGAGTCGGGCCAACCAGATTTGTTAACATTTTGCATTGGGGTTGAGTCACTTTTTTAATGCAGACCCAGTTTGGTAATTTCCACCTCATTGCAGAATGATAACATTCTGGATGTAAGCATACTGTGTAGTATCGTTAATCCCAAGGGAGGAAGAGCTAGTGAATAGAGGCCCATTTTTGTTGCAGGTGGGAATTCACACCTCAGGCAACTAATCACTATTTTTTAGGAGAGAAGCTGACCCTCTGAAGGTAGTGCTAGGAAATAAGGCACAATGAAGGTGTATATATTGTATCTGCTTATGTGTGAATCCTGTCTCCTGTTGATGGTGGCCTGCCAACCAATACACTACCTATTGGAATTGCACTGTCAAAAAAGGTGGGAGAAGTCTGGTGCACTCATGACGCAATCCACTGGTGAAAGCTTCAATTTGGATAACGCTTCCCTTCCTCTGCCCCTTCCATAGTAAGATAGATACCTAGTAAAGAATCCAGCTAGCTGAATATTCAAATGGCGACAAGGATTGAAAGGTTGGTGAAGACGTAAAGAAACAGGGGAGCAACACCATTTTAGAAAGGGCTATATGGCCCATCATTGATAACGGGAGGGAGATCCAAAACGAGTTCTGAGAGTGCAGTGACCTAATTGTCTTACCCACATTGCCTTTGAGTGGATCCATCTGTTCAGGATTGTAGGAAAATGCCCCTTTTTGACATGGTCACCCACAATTTTTGCCTGCTGTTCGATGCAATATTGGCTGGAAGTGAACTGGGTTCCTGCTAACCAGGTCCCCAGTGCCAGATCTCTTTCCCAAAACTGTACAATTGTTCTATCCAATTGGCAAGACCTTTGGCTCCCCTGTAAGTCCCTAGTAAATTGTACTCCAGGTACCTAGGGCATGGTGCAAAAGAGGCTCCCTAAGGTCTGCAGCATTTATTGTGCCAACCTTAGAGACCCCTCACCAAACACATACAGACTGCCATTTCAGGCTGCATGTCTTGGTGCAGAGAAAAGTGAAAACACAATATGGCACAGCCCTATGTGCCATGCCTACAGACACTGCATACAGTATATGTAATATTTATCTGAATATGGTCAACCCAATACACCCTTGCGGGCGTGGGTAACTACACATCAGGTAATAGTGCGTACAAAGGATATATTTTGTGATCAACTTTGTTAGATTCTGTCTTTAGTATTGAAAGTCTGACCATAACATCAAAAATCAATTGAGGCAAGTTATTCAAGATAAGAAATGAATTCACAACACCTGGTGTATCTCTTATTTTTAAAGAAAAGCACTTATTTCATTAGGGGTTCATAACCAGAAAGTATTTCAATACATTGATAACAGAAATTCAAATGCGTCTCTGTTAGATTTCCCTGGTCATCAGTGTAACATAACCCTATAATGTCAAATATGGAGTCTGTCTTACACATAGGACCTAGATCCCCCCAATTGAATCTTAACAAAAGCTAAAAGGCAAATTGGGTTAAGACGTTGACATTTTGGTCTCTCTTGTAATAAATCTGTGAGACCATCTTCAGGACAGAGAAATTCATATGAAGATCCAAGACCCACTGATCAATGAGTCAAAGGCTCATAAAATGTAATAATTCTCTTATGACAATTGAAGACATCTGAAAAGTTTAAGACGCAGATGAATCACAATGTCGTATGGTGATATGAAACAGCATTCATTGAGATTGGTCACGTTCCATTTAAATTGTCTAGCCGCGGCAGCCATCAGCGGTCCTCTCTGGTATTCCACATGGAGTTAGATGCTGTCCATCTGCATCTTAAACTTTTTAGATTTCTTCATTTACTACAAGAGAGATCAAAACGTCGACGTCTTAACCCAATTTTGCTTTTAGTTTTTAGTACTTTCTGGTTATGAACCCTTAATTATTAAGTGTTTATCTTTAAATATAAAAAATTAGAGATACACCCGGTGTTGCAAATGTATTTCTTATCTTGAATAACTTATACAAACTCGCTCTCAATTGATTTTTGATGTCAGGGTCAGATATCCAATACTAAAGATAGAATCTAGCAAAGTTGATCATTAAATATGTACCTTGTAGGCACTATTACCTGATATAGAGTATATGTAAGCCACCCCTACAGCACGCCTTTCAGCCCTAAGGCAGTGGCACTATACGGCATGTGTGGATATATCTGCCTGAGCAGATATGCCCCTGTGCTGGCCAGTTCAATTCCTGCCAGTACAAGTGACCAGGGAAGCGATTTTAAGTTCATGTGCTGGACACTGGTAAAAACGAGTTCCCCAGCTACATGATGGCTTCACTGAAACCAAAGATGTTTGGTATCAAACGTCTCATATTAATAAACCCTAAATTAAAGTGGGCCAATGGAACCAACGGCGCCCTCCAGTGAAGAAGCCCACGTTGGGTTTGCCAGGAGGGGACTCCTCGATGCCACATGCAGCGTCTGTTTGCAGCCCCCCAACCACGAGTTGCACTGCTGTGAAAAACCTGACGCTGCAAGACATCTCTGCACCCATCGCCCCTGGCCCGAGTGGAAGTGGACCGAAGGTGTCCCCACATTCCTGAGCATCATGAGGCCTGAGTTCCCCTGTTGGTTCAGACCGACTGACCTCCCAGTCCAAACCTGCAGCCTCTTTCCGACCGAACCGATCTCTATTGACTAACATTGGGCACCCAATGCTGTATTGCACCACTGCACCCAACCGCCCTAGTGCCACTGGAGGTGACCTGCTTGGTGCTGTCTTGGTCCTTGCTCTGTAGTCATCGTAAGTCTTGAGGATTGGTCTTGAAAGTCACTGTGAAGTAACTATATACAGTATTAGTTTTTCCTCCATAGGATAATATTGCCGCCTCTGAAAATTGCACTAAGTCCACTTTTGAAAACTAAAAGTATTTCTTTCACAAAATGTACTTACCTGATGATATTGATTCTGGTGCCTAAATATATATAAAGATATGTGTTATATTTATAAGTTGGTGTGGATCTCTTTATTGAGTCATGTGTACCATTCCTTGACTGTGTGTGTCTGTTCCAATGTCAACACTCCTCTCTGATATGCCAAAGTCTGCTTGACCACACTGTTGAGTTTACATCTGACTTAACTGGGTGGAATGTTAACATGGAATATCGGGTTGGAATTGTGGGGAAGGTTTGTGGACAAATGGTTGTGAAGGAGCCGAAGGGTCAGATGCCTGCATGCGTTGTGGCTGCTTAATGTGAAGAATAAACTTACCTTCGTCTACCTCGTTACTACACACACTATTCCCTAAAAGAGCACCATGGGATTGCTAGAGCAAGCCCCTGTCAACTCATAAGGGAATACCTGGACTCTTTGCACAGTATTCCTCTTTTTGGTATACTATAAAGAGCCAGCTTCCTATAATGGTATATCTGAATGCCTAAATACTTAAACGTTTGGGGGGCCCATTATATTGGTGCTGATCCCCCTTGAATATTTTGTTTTGGAAGATCTTCCCTGTAGGGGGATAAAAGAGATTTATTATAGTTAACTTTATGCCCAGATAACTTACTAAACTCCTCCATCCCACTCCCTATGGGAGTCAGCTTATCATGTGCTTCACGGATGCACAGGATCCTATCATCTGCATATAGGGAGATTATGTGTGTGCAGTTTCTCAGAGGTATGCCCCAATCATGACCTCAATGTTGCATCTTAGCTGCTAGTGGCTCAAAGGCCAGAGTGAATAACAGAGTGTATAGCAGAGGTGATAAAGGGCCCCCCTGTCAGATGACCCCAAACACTGGGTAGGGTCCCAATACATGTAAACAAGTTTTTATCCTCTTCATAACATTCAGATGTATTCTAGGTGCTGCAGACCAAATCTAAAGCGCTGACGAACATGGAGCATGTATCTTCAGTTTAAGTAATCAAACGTTTGTTCAAAATCAAGGGCCAGGCATACCAACTGGGGCCACATTGGGGGTGCCCCCTCCATGATCGATTGGAGGTGTCTAATATTGAGAGAGGTGTTGTGTGTTGGAATAAACCCATTTCAGTGTGGGTGGACTAGATCCGACAGTCAGGGTATGATACACTCTGCTATTATCTTGTTTGGTAGTTTGTATTCCATGGAAAGCAGAGAAATCGGTATATATGATGATAAGCACGAGGGATCTCAGCCACATTTCAAGATTGGGACACCCATATTCTCATTCATAGAGGGCAGGCTCTTGGCTGTGCTGAAGAGTTGGTGGAGTCAACGAATTGGGCTGGATTAAAAGTTTGCTCACAACCTAATAGGTAAGTCATCTAATCCTGGTGTGTGCCTCTGAGGAGAGAGCAAATCACTCTTCTGATTTCTTGTTTCGAAAATGGAGACTGAAGTGCCTCCTGGTGTGTTTCCTCTATGTGTGGTAATGTGATGTGGCCAGGAAGTTATTAAAAGCCTCTGTTATCAGAGGCTCACCACCTTCATGCAAGGATGCGTAATAGAAGCGGAAAAGGGAATTAACCTTGAGAGTGTGCTTCTCTATTTTGTTTGTCTCTAAGTAACTGCATAGGGATCCTTGTTTGTTGTGGTGCCACAAGCCATGCCAATAACGTCTCTGGTTTGTCACCTCCCTCTTCAGTTTTAGCAGTATGCTAAGACCAGTTTAGGCATCTCAAAAACTCCACCACTGCTGTGTGGGGGTCCCTTGCATGTTTCAAGTCAGTCTGTGCTGTTGCATTACTTATTGTTCTGATTCTAATTTCATTAATGACTTGTTTATGTCTTTAGCTGTGAGTCTATGATGTGGCATGTGCTTGCTAAATTGTTTGATGCATACCCACTGACCACAACCTTAAAGACTTCCCAATCCACAATGGGGAGGGGAGTAATAGAGGCCGTATTCTTGTTGTCAGAATAATAGTTATTAATTGCATCTTGAATGGTCCCCTTGAAAGGAGCGTCCGCCTGCCTTAAAGGTTGAAGTTTTCATGTTGGGATCAATGTTGGTATTCTGCTCCATGTGAAGCTAGCCATCAGAGGGTTGTGGTCTGACCCTGTCTTGTCCAGGTAGAAGGTGTGATGCACTAAAGAAAGAAGTATGCAAGAGTATACAATTCAGTCTAGGCAGACATGAAACCCATGAGGAGAGGAAAAAAAAGATTATTCTCAATGCTGGGGCTGTTTAGCTCTCAATAAAACGTCTATGGACCAGTTGAGCATCCAGTGCCTTATCACTACAGCGTTGCAGGTGGCTGATGTGCCCTGGAATCAGCTTGTAATCTGTCAAGGGCAATTTCTAAAACACATCCATGGGACAGTGGTCCAGCCAGCTGATCTCATGGAGAGAGATTCCAAGAATTGGGGTGGTTGGACATTGGCACATAAAAGTTCCCCAAAACTAGGGGTAAGCCATCTAACAGAACATATGGGCCATCTGGGTTGATTAGTAACTCCTCGCTCACAAAGGGCACCACCAAGCAAATCCAAACTGCAGCACCCCTGGCAAAGGATGAAAAGAAGGTGTTGAACAGTTGACCCTTCCATTTGTAAGTGAAGTGCCCCCCTCCAATTTCTTAAGGTGAGTTACTTAAAGTTAGATAATGTTCTCTTCAATTGTGTATATATTCTATACTGCTTGTTGGCAGAATCCAAGCCCCTAATGTTCCAGTATAAGACTGTGTATTTACCTTTTGCTGTTATATGTACACAGTGTAATTCCAGGTAGGTTAAGGCAGTGAGGTGAAGCCCCATAAATGAGTATTTGTCAGTTGGCGAAAGGTGTGCTACCTGATGTGTTCAAGAAATAACAGGGGAACCCTACTCACTAAGGAACCAGGGTAATAGTAGTTATTTGTAAAATCTCATTGCGGATATCTGTAAGGGGGTTAGTGCGTAGTACTTTGTAGTGTTTTTTCTCACTGATTTTTCGCATTTGTGCCGGTATATGGGCCTTATGCTCTTTTTATCTCAATCCCATTTAGATGTCCCTTCATCAATAGTCCTGAAGAGACCCCACATTGTTTTGAGGGTCGAAACGCCGTCGACAAACAGAAGAAGCAAACCATTTCCCCAGCACATATCATTGTATATAGCTGCTGTTCACATGGAATCATTTTGATAATGGTCGACTTGTACAAACTGTGGAAACCTTGTATTTAATATTCACGTTGTCACTTAGGTTTAGGTTCCCTTTGTCACTTGGGACACTATGCACAAATGTTGTTTTGATATATAATGTTTACTCCTAACTTTATTGTTTAAAAAATCCATAAAATATACTACACTGGAATCGGTGTGTTAGTGGTTCCTTCGCGCTCTGCCATTATCTAACCCTCTATATCGCGATTGTGCTTATGTATCATAACCTCATAGTATATTATTCCACAGGAACCATTGTTTTTCCTATATAACCTGATGTGTTGTGGCAAGATTCACTATTAAAGTTAATGACTAACCCTTACATTTTGAAAGTCGGAGGCCAACAGGCCATCCGACCAAACTCAGCAAACAAAGATATTATTGTGTTTTCTAGTCAAGACAAGGCCTACCCAAGGGTTGTTACGCATAACTCCAAGGGTGAATGCTATGTGAGTAGGTGTGGCAATCAGCAGGAGTGCCTGACACCAATTCTAAGTATTGTGAGATCAGCAACAGGTCGACCCAGCAATCACCATCAGAATTTGAACAAACTTTACATGAGGAGGCCCCTACTTATATGAGGATTTAGTGTAGGTGGGGACAGCCAGAGTAAAAAAGTAATCATATTATGACAATGAATACAAAGTAATCATATTATGACAATGAATACAAACAGAATGCATCTTAAGAGCACCACTTTCTGTGTCCAGTTGCAGCGTCGCCCAAGCTCATCTGGTCATTATCTCAGAGAGATTCCTATTTGACTCAGCATTCAAGTGGTTGGCACAAGGAGCCCGGCCACTAGGGGATCGCGTTTAAGTCATTTGGCATTCCCACTGGTCCTGTGTTGTTCACTAGGACTGTGAGACCCCTCCCACCCCAGAGACTCACAACTGATTTTAGTTTATTGTTATTAGTTAGGTCATCTGGTCCACCCTAGCCATTGGGGGGGGGACTTCTCAGGTCTTGTCACCAATGGATAATTGTTGTCAACTGTGAGTGATGCCTGACAGAGGCCCTCAGTGCATATAATTGCCACCACACTGGACTTAAGAATCAGCTTTCCTGGTGAACTAGCAGTGCCAGGCCCCACCCCATCTGTTTTATTAACAGTACATTCTTGTTGATTCATGAGGGGCCTTCGTTGTTCATCAAAGGGAACTTACATGATTCACTAACAAGCCCAAACGGCGCATCGAGGAAATCAGCCCTCTTGAAGTAGAGAGCTCTGGTGTAAAAGAGTATTTATCGGCTTCTGTCCCTGCTCACCTTGAGTCCATCAGAAAAGGGGGGCTAGGTGCTCAAATCTTTCCGATGCAGCCTCTGTGATCTGACATCCACTCACAGCTGCTTCATACCTGTCAGCAATCTGTGCTGGTTAATGGCTCTCAGACGTTGCCTTGAATTTGACTTTGCTCAGCTCCAGAGCCCCTTCAATGTGCTCCTCTATTCCACCACTATGTCAGTGTCTACAGTGGTGTCCTTTAGGGCGGCAAATGGGTGATGATCATCAGGCAAGGAGCCGGAACCTTCTTACATTGCGACCGCCATCTGAGGCAGTTAGCCACGCCCCCTTCTCTCAGTTATAACATATGATTGAGCAATTGCTCAGAAGGAACAGGGTGGACAAGTGAAAATAAGTGAAATGTAGAACTATAGATTTACGCTATGCTAAATGATAGACCATCTAAGCTGCTTTTTCTGACCTGATGAAATACACTGTGGTTTGTTAGAAATTTTAGTATGAAAATTGTGCTGAAAATGCACTACATTGTCACCATTTCCTCAAAAAGTTCTTATTGCAGTCAAACGTAACCACTTCTAGGGAGTACCAGGGATAGCCAGCAGACTATGAAAAGACCCATTTTTCAAACTCTATCAGGGGATAACCCCAGAAAATAGTGAAACTCACTTTCTTGCTTACTCAGATTCAGGACAGGAGTTATTCGCCAGCCACCACTGATTTAAGCTGATATGCAAACATAAAAGACAACAGCCTCCATTTGCTGGAACTCAGCCTCCAGCTGTGCATCAAATTTCAGTGCTCATTCAGACAATCTTAGGCCATTTCCTTTAGAGGACATGTTCTTCTGGCTTCCATCACTGGATACTCTAGTCCATTGGCTGCCTAATTCCAGACATAATGCTCACCCCTGACAATTCTGTTCTTTACACGGCTAACTCTGGAGCCTTGTGAATAAACCCCATAGCTTATGATTTGCATCACTTCCTGTCAGAGAGAAGACTAAAGGAAATAACAGAACTCAGTTAAAGATTCCTCGCAAATGTTTGTTATGTACAACTAGGGTAAATTACATTTTGAAACTCGTTGGAAGTTAAAAAAGTGACTGGCTCAGAGCTTTAGACTAATGAAGCTATCTATCACTGTGTTTACATCACTGCTACTTTAATGAAATGATGACTAAACAATGACTACATAATGAAGTGGATTGCTTTTGTTTCAATGCATTTTATTCTTAGATGCTACATATTTTTATATTCTCAGAGTGTCTGAACTTTAACATTGATCTACTCCGACTGCCGTGAAGGGGGTCGACAGCACTTTACAGGTGCCTTGGCAAACGCTTTGCATTTAATAACACGAATAATACCCAGTGCAATATCTGAGACTCATGGGTAATTCAGGCAGCATCGTGTCTGTAGCAAAGAGTTGATGCTGTTCAGCTTGCTGCATAATCCCTGCTGACCCTGCAAAATGGAACCTTACATTCATTTGAGGGAAAAAGACAAGCATTGAAATTGAAATGCAAAACTGAGAACATCCGAGGCAAGGTCGAAAGACCACATTGTAAATCTTCAAATAATGTGCAAGCAGTTTTACACCCAATACTTTCTGTGTTAAGCACACTGGTTTTGGATGAAAAGGGTCCACTTTAGTATAATCTAAATTTAACAGTATGAGTACAAATTCCATGAATCTCACAAGTTAAAGTAACATATTTATACCAAGAGAGAGAATAGGGTTCTTTACTTTGTACAAGTCATAGGACAAAACTTACAAAACCTGATATCCAGGCAGGGAAAAGGCATTTTCAACCAAAGCTTAACCTCACGTGCCGTTTCAACGCAAGTGAAACAATGCTTACCTTAACCACGCATTACCTCTAAGAAGGCTCTACTCTAAATTACATGGTGCTCGTCACATATGCGATTTGATTCGCAGTCTCTGTTTTCGTCTGTGTTTTCATTGGAACACACACCTCTATTTAGGCTGCATGAGTTTGTTGTTGGTTGAACATGTGCTGAGCCTGCTTCATAGTAACTACTCATGTCTGTTACATCATGCAGCTAATAAATCCGTTCTGCTGAACTCTCTAGCCATTTTCACTTACGGGCAAAGTGGCGATTTCCCAGGGCTCCCACCTTCCAAGGGCCCCCTCATAAAGTGATCAGGACTCTTTGAAGTCTAAGGGCCTTAAGCAGTGTTTGGCAGATAGTATACTCTGTCAAAATATGATGGATATAATTTCCACCGTATTTACAATGCACCTGTAATACGGCGGACAAGACACCGCCATATTTGTGATGTAATAGCCCATCCGCCAAACTCTAAAAAAGGCCATAAGTTTGTCTCTCGCTCTCTTTCTCCATCTCTATCTCTCTTCTGTCATGTTTTGTATCTCAACCACTCTCTTTCTCCCTACCTCTGATTACTTTTTTCTCAGTCTATCTCATCCTCACCTCTATATACCTTTCTATCTACCTCTCTCTCACTTACCTTGCTACAGCATCAAAGTATGTTTATACAAGATAGTTACATTTAAAATTACTTACTCCACGTCTAGTTACCTTGACAACAGAGTGATTGAGACTGTGGATATGATATTGCTGCTAGTCGATATTTCAACCACAATAATGTTATCCTCCACCTTCTGAAAGTTTAACATAGAACACATATTTAATTCATCTTCATCACAAGAATTATTGCAGATCAAGTAATATGCTAGCAGAAAAATTTAGGTAATAATGATTCAATTTAAAGGTTTTACATTCTAGTTGGTGGATACATCTCACACAAGTGGAATACCGTTTTAATCGATCAAGTGTGGAAAAGATGGTGGTAGGAATTTTGTGCATCCCCACATAGTCTGGAACGTTCTCTCACAGAAATTCCAAGTTGCCCATAATGCAGAACTTAAAGATCAATCATGGTCATGTAGAGCACCAACACTGCTATTAGCCATGGTACATGCAGAGACTAGCCTTCTCTCAGGAGGTGGACATTGGTAATAGTGACCCATGAGACAGGTTTTTGCCTACAGGCGCTGTGTTACTTGATAGAGGCAAGTAGTGACTTTTCAATGGGAGACAATGCAGCATTCAGGCCAGGCCAAATGTCCAGGTTTCTCATTGGTGGTTACTCATGTCAACATTTCAAGTAACAGCTATGTCCTCATGAAGCTCCTAGGGCACCTGTGCTTGCACTGGAACATCCTACTCTCAGCTCTCTCTCCTTTTCGGTGAGCAGCTTCAACCTGCTGCTGTACCACTTCTAGGGCCAGATGTACGACCATTCACTTTAGCGAGTCGCACATTGCGACTCGCTAAAGTGAATGTACAACAGTGTTTCAGACACTGTTTGCGATTCCCAATGGGATCGCACATTGCATGCCTCATCAATATTCATGAGGCAAATGCAATTTGTGACCCCATTGTGAATGGCTAGCACTCACAGGGATGGTGGCCTGCTGGGGTCAGCAGACCACCATGTCTGTAACTGCTTTTTAAATAAAGCAGTTTTTTTTTAATGCAGCCTGTTTTCCTTAAAAGAAAACGGGATGCATTTAAAAAAGAAAAATGAAACTTTTCAGTTTCATTTTTTAAGGGCAGGCAGTGGTCCCTGGGATCTTTGCCTGCTCTTAAAAAATATTTTCGCAAACACTGAGAAAGGGGAAGGGTTCCCCTCGGGACCCCTTCCCATGCAAGTGGTTTACCACCTACTTGTAGTAGGGGGTAAACTGCGAGTATTTTGTGACCCCAAATGTGGTCTCAAAACAATGGTACATGCCATTTGGAATCGCTATTAGGAAGGGACGCCCTGGCACGCCCCTTCCTAATAGCGAGTCGCAAACGCTATTTTGCGAGTCAGTGACTTGCAAAATTGCGTTTGAACATACCACCACCGATTTCTTGCGGTCGCAAATGGGTTGATTTCCCGTTTGCGACCGCAAAAAAGGTCGTACATCTGGCCCCTAATCCCCCTTACACTTGGTACATCGGCACCATCTGCGTTTGTCAGGTAGGAGTGCCTCCAGCGAATCAATAGCATCTCCATGTCATGTCTGCAGCTCAGGAAGTCACCAGTTACGTCTCGGCTCTATGGGCAGCTATCCACCCTGTGGATCGAAGAGCATTCTCTAGTTTCTACATTTACCTGCGTTCACCATTTTGGAAGGTGCTGCACTGGAGATTTAGCCTCAGCTTGCAAGAGTGCTGCTCTCATTCGCTTTTGATGAGGACCCAATCACTACAATGTCCAGGCGGCTAGTTTCCTGCCTCATCACCTCAGGCAGGGCAGCAGGATGAATTAAATGCGGGCTCCTGATGAGGAGCTCAGGAGCACACATTGTACTCCATGAGCTTTCACAACCCCCGGCCTACTTATTTTAAAAATTAAGCACTAACTCACTGACATCGCAGTCCCCCAGTGCCCTTGAAGGAGAGCATTGCTAAATTCCCTCGTTCCATTGTCTTCATTAATAAACTGAGAGTGCTTCTGCTGCGAGATGTGATGTGACCCAGTAACCTAAATAGCAATTTGTGAAGACAGTAGATATATATTACTGCTAATGTTGTAACAAATACATTGTAGTTGTTCTTCCGCTGACCTCTACACCGACCTTTAACTTACCTTCTACCTTTGGTTGCTTGTTGAGCAGTGTGGGCCATTATAAACAATAGCAGACCTGGAATCTCTAGCATTTATGGAATACATTGCCATTGAAATTAAGCAGAGCTTGCAAGTAATAATGTAAACTGTACTGCATTTTTACAGTCAAGATCCCAAGATACAAGAGAGGATATGGTTCTGATAAATATTATCAAAAGAAATCAAAGGAGCGTTTGAAATGTAACTTCAGTTGTATTTTGTGCAGTCAACATCAACAAAGAAATAATTTCGTGGACTACTGCCAATTGCAAGGGATAACTTGAGACAGTTTGCTTCCAAGTATTAAACACCTTTTGTTTGATAACAATCACTTGACTTCCATTTTGGATAGTGGGAGGCAATTTGATTTTGAGTTTTTGTTGTATATTATGCCATCCTGTCCTCTACATACAATATATTATAAACAGGATTGGATCTCACTGGGATCTCAGCAGTTAAACCGACGAATGCAATTTCTAAGCAGGTGAATGGAGATAGTCCAGCTGTGGATATCAATCATTATTTGCTCTTGTATTGTTGAAACTACTGTTACCTTCTCCTCCCTTTCACTGTCATCTATTACATACCTTCTGTCTGTGTCTGTCACGGAGACCCCTTCATGGCATCCTGTTGTTGCTTGTTTCTCTGTTTCCTGTTTTTCATCTTGTGGCACCACCATTTTTGGGCTTCTGGTGTCAGCTTCTTCTTGGTTCTCTCAGCTTTATTGTCCTCTTTTTTGTTGTTTTTCATAGCAGACCTGATTACTCCCTCAGGCCTTACTGCTGGTCAGTCTCTGCTGAGCTGGTTTTCATGACCCTTGTTCTATAGATGCTAATGGAAGTGCAGCGAAACCGGCTTGGTGGCTGTGACAGCGGCTGCAAGCTTGCCAGTTTGTTTATGTGTTTCATTAAAAACTTCAATATGCATGGAGTGGAGGAGGGAAGTCAATTAGAGGGGGAAAGATCAATTCTGTGTAGAAGGTAGAGACAAAGGAAAGAACTGGGATAGAAGGATATCTTTTGTAATACTGGCGGCTATTTTGCCCCTTTTGAAGGGTTCTGGTGCAGGTTGAAGGACACAACTGATGTGATTCATCAATGGCTCTGTCTCATGTCTGACATTTATTAATGAACTTGCTGTGCATTGTTTCTACACTTTTTGGCTTTCTCTCATGTCTCTATTTTGTGTATTCTGGATAAATGACCATATTTTGGGATCCCGCAATTGACTGATATCCCAGCAGGTGCAAAGTCATGTCCTTGAAAAATGGTATGGTGTATATAGTGCTTAGGTCGTATATGAATAAGTTCCAAAGTTTTGCTAAGAAGTTCGTTGCTGGCACTTTTGAAGTTTGGTGTCTCGAGTATCGAGGTTGCATAGTCTTAATTCCACCTCACGTCTTTATAATCCTGCATCACACACTCCCTGCCTCTTTATCTTACTCTTGTAGGTTCTTTATCATCCTTCTTTCCCCCTTTGTCACTATTTTTCATCTTTCTCTTCCTCCTACTTTCTGCATTTTGTGTTTTTCTCTCTTGCTTTAGATCAAAGCCTGTTGAGGAAAAATAATTGTTGTTCCCCAGAAATGAGAGCCTGTGGGCTTAAATTAAGCACTGGGTGTTCATCATCAATGTCCTGCATTTCCTTTGTATCCTGTTCATGGGACTTCCTTCCAACTTTGTTGTGAGTTACAGTGTTTTTATGTTGTTAAGCTTGACTAAGAAAAAACTGCATCTATTCTCAAAATTACTTTGGAGATTGTTGGAAGGTGGTTTATTCGTAGGTGCAGATAGGTACCTACAGCTAGTAATAACACCACAATCACAAATAAGGTCCAGTCAAGTTTCAATAAATGAATCCTCGCTCAACCCTTGGTAGCTTGGTCCATGAGCAGACAGGCTTAACTTAGGAGACAGGTGTGTAAAGCATTTAAAAACGGCAATAACAGTAAATAAGTAAGACACAACACACAATGAAAATTGAACACATATATGAAGGACTACTCATTATTTCTTTTAAAATGCCTTGTTTAACCATTCAATTGATTTCTGGAATAATTCCTGCTTTTACTTCTGGACTCATCTTGTATTGTCATGTGTTTGGATAAACTGCACCTCTCTTCACTGTCACTTTCACTGGGTCTACAGTTGACATCAGCCCAATATCTTTTCTGGTAAAATCCCAAACTTCTGGATTGACTGTGGCTCTCAATTCTTCTGGTAATTCATTTTCAGTCATTAAAGAAAACATTTAATCTACCTCTGCTCCTTGCTTGACTAGCATCATTTTGTATATAACATCTTCATCAGGGGTCTGGAAAGCGACACCATCTGGTGTACAATAGATCGTGCAATTCATTTTGCACAGTAGATCTCTTCCCAACAGATTTACTGGACTGGAATCACAAACTACAAACCGATGCATCTCTTTAAAGTTTCCAATGTGGTACTCCAGTGGTTTTGTGATCGGGGTTCTAATCTGTTTATTCGACACGCCTACAACTTGGATTGATTCTCCCGAGAGGGGTAGGTTTGGGATGTCTGCTGTTCTCACAGTAGACCGGGTAGCACCAGTATCCAATAGAAAAGTGATGTCTTTACCTTCCACTTTCCCATCAACTAATGGACCTGACTGATCTACCGGCAAGGATGCGCCAAGCACGCACTCCTCTTTCTCCCCCTTCAGGCACCGTCATTGCATAAAATCTGAACTTTCCTCTTCATTCTGCAACAAATATTGCGCAACTGTTCTATTATTCTTACCACTTTCTCCTTGAAATCCGGTGTTCGTACTGAACTTTTAATGGTTCACAAAGTTTGGCATAGGAGCTGGTGGCATCTGATATTGTGGAGTAACTACCTGCTGCTGCTGATTCATAAGTACTTCATTCTGCATCTGTGGGATTCAATTTTGATTTGGCCCATTATTATTCTGAATACTCTTACACTCGTTCTTCCAATGTCCAAGCTTTCTGCACGCATGACAAGGAAACTTCTTCTTCGCTTCTTCTCTGTTCATTCGTCCTTTATATTTATTACCATTCATCACTTGATCATTCTGTCTCTGCTCTTTCACTTGATTATCATTTTGGGTATTTGATTTATCCTCCTGCTGTTCTGCCAATTTCACTTGTGCCCACATCATTTTCTCCTTTAGTTTTCTACGCCTCGCCTCAATGTCATCTCCGCAATATTTTGCATATTTTAAAATCTCATCCACTGACTTGCTTTGCCAACACAACACGTGCTGCTGTATCATCTGACTAATCTCTGGTTTCAAACCATATACAAACCGATACACAAAATGTCCCATGTCCTTATCACCAATATTCTCAAAACCACTATACTGCTTAAACACCTGCAATAACCTTTCATAGTACGCATGTACAGATTCATTTGGTTCTTGTGTTGTCCTATCTGTCTTTACCCAATCTGTTTCTTTAGGAGGAATTTTCCCTTTCAAATAGGTAACCACTTGGGGATATTTCTTCATCACCTCCTCTGAGGGTGCTCCTGTCTTTGAGTCTCTATAGCATACTCCTCACTAGGCCAATGCAACTGTGATCTTACACTCCGTCCATAAATCAGCAGGTACCACAATGTCAAACAAACCATCCAGATCCTTTAATAAGACCTTTGAAACCTTCACAAGTCTTTCTACCTGTTTATACCATTCAACTGGTTTTTCTCTCAACTTTGGAAAATCACTTGTAAATGACAAAATATCTTGTCTACTTCAAGGAATATGAACATATCCTCCTCCAGGAACTTCTCTCATTGGACACAGTTTATCAACCTTTTCTGTTTCCCTTACTGGAAATGCAGTTGATGCTTCTCTCGCTCAAACTTCCTCTTTCTTTCTTATCCATCTAATTCTCCATTTATCAATGTCTCCCCATTTTCGCAAAATATTCATTAACTCTTTTATCTGTAGTCTCTTTCCAGATGCATTAACACTTTCTAAATCTTTGTCAGTAAAATCCACTCAATATGGTTTCTGCAACAACTTTGATTTCCCTATATCTATTCCCATTTCTGAAGCAACTTCTGTTAATTTCTCATGAAATACTCTTGCTCTTCTGGTTATACTCTTACACAAAAATAATAATTCTTCATCATTGTAAGCATTTAATCTTTCTGTGCCCACACTTCCCGCTATCATTTCTTCTAATTCCACCTTCAATCTACTAATGTCTAAAATCCTCGGTGTTGGGTTCTGATTATCTCTTTCCTGTGCCCATCTTTCTATCTTCAGGGGTAACTACTGTTGCGCCTCCAGTTCCTGTATGAACCAAAGCTCTCCTTTCTCTCAAATTCATGGGTGTAACTCTTTTTGGAGTTTCAGTTAAAGGTTCCGCATTAGGGAGATCCATTAATGAAATAATTGATTCGCTTTCACTGACCTGATCATCTGTAATGATTACTTCTTTTCTAGGACTGTTTAACGGAACTGTAACAGTTTGTGGTTTCTGGCAAGCCTTTTTATCTCCGTACAATGGGATTACCGGACCAATAGTCACTGGTAGTGTCAAAGCTTCAGTATTTAAATTTAATTGACTTATTTTCTTTACTAATTCTTCTCTAGTTTTATTTAAAACATCTCTCTCATTATCTTGCAGCACCCTAATAAATGACGTATCATGTAAAATTTGTAGGGATAAAGGCATTCCCATCACTGGTGCGCTTGGGGTAACCTTACTGGTTGCTTCTTGATACAGTGGTGGATTTTTAATTAAAATATCCTCTAACAACTCATCATCTGATTCACCATATCCGGTCATATTCAAATGTTTCGTTTTCTCTTTACACTTTCCTCCAGACTGTTCTTCAGCCATTAATACTGGATATAAACCTTCAGATACCATAGCTCTCCTCCACTGTTTCATCTGCCCTTCACGTGATTCTTGCAAATATCTGGGAAAGAACCCTTTATATCTCCCACCTCTATTTTTCTCGCGTTCATATGACTCAGTCTCCCATTCTTCCAAAGCCTCATATTGAGTTAACCTAGGTCTAGGTTCCAAATCATTAATTCTCATTCTCAAATTCTGAAGAATTCTCCCATTAAACGTACCATTTTTCGGAAATGCTAGTACTCCATCACCTTTCGTATATTCTATCCAATTTTCCAACCACACGCAAGTTTGATATCCTCTTTCCATCATCATAAAAGATGCTGGTGTCTTCGGTGGCGGAATAGGAATTCCCTCTCTAGTCAACACAGGCTTCTCTTTCTTGAAGAAATTCTTAATTTTCTTTATAAATGACATCTTTCTTTTTTCTCCATACATCCTAGATGAACGATATATAAAATTGTATTCTGTAAACCCTTGAAATCTTCTATCCGCACGTCTCACACCAGTAGTCAAATCAAAATCCTGCATACAATCTCTTTTTCCTCCAATTCTAGCGCGACTTCTAACTAGTTATCCAATCAAAATCAGGCTCACACTCGTGATCTGACCAATACCAGCGCAGCCTTTTCTGACGTCAGTTCTGCTCCTTACTACTGACCCCTCCTTTACAAGGCTGCTTCTGTCACACGCCCGCTGTTTCAACCTATCCCAGAGCGGCTCTTTGTGACGTCAGTCCAACTCCGGCGACTGACCCTCCCTTCACAAGGTAATACGAAAACTTATTTTCTTAATACTTTGCATTAATTTCTTTGTTATTAACTACATAAAAACATTCGCTACTCTGCCTGTTCCACTAAAACCAAAGGATAGATTTTCTTTTTGCTGCGAGTAAAACCTTCCGCTTACTCTTCATACACTGCGAGTAAAACCTTCCGCTTACCCTTTATTCAAGCTCCAGAGTACCTGCTACTGTCACCCGTATTGGGAAATGAGACCAAAGTTTCACCAGCGAACCCCTTTTGCTATCAATCGCACTCTACTTTTACACGAAATAGTCCCTAATTTAACACTGCCAGCCCTGCATAGCTTCTCAGTGTTATTCCAACAGACGAGTAACCTCACTGCAGTGTGGTTTCTATCGCCACCCGCTATTAATTTCCCAGGAATTCTGGACAACATAAAACAAAGACGCTAACTCTTTTGTTAAAACATAGATCAATATTCAATAATCTATACTTATCACCAAACTAGTCAATAATAACCATAGCTCCGCTATCAGAAAACTGATCCAGCGGTGTACTAACAACAGATACTCTACTACCATATACTCACCTGGGCCCATAAACACCTACACAAATCCAAGTAGACCGCTGGGTTTTGTTTATGTTTTCCATATTTCAGGATTAGTTATTACTTGTTCCTAACTAACCTTTCACTGATCAATAAGTTCTTTCCTCTGGTCAATGGACCATTAGTTGAACTAATTGATGGTATAATTAACATAACTTATTAACTATTCTTTATTTAAAGAAAATAACCACAGACTCGGGAAGTTTTAAAAACTTTATCTAAATTAAATGAAGGTGAACCATCTCAAAGTTTCAGTACAAACACCCTCATTCATAAGATTGCAAATCAAAATCTTTCATTAAGGAAATTTTCAGACACATACAATAACCATGTCCGGAAAGGAGAGGACAGAGAGAGAAGATCATCTACAATTACCATGAATTTATAGTTACCAAGGATGGTGTGAAAACCAAACCCTCTGGCCGAAGGGCTGGTAAGGGTCACTCGGGATAGATCAGGAGACAAAGACTTCAGAACAGGAATCAGGACAGGATACTTAACCTCTCTAAATACCGACGACTGCGTAGCACCCCTCTCTGACACTCTTCCTCCTCGAGATTCTTCCGCGATCTTCTTTCTAACCCAATTAAATAAAGATAGATGGTTCTGCATTCAATGTCTTCATCAGCGTCTCACAGCGTCTCTTTCAGCATCAGCACCACCCACAGCACCGACAGCATCCCGAGCTCTGCAGCATTCAGTAAATCTCCGTCTCCGTCGTCACTAACTAACTAAAGCTACCTCAGTTATACCTTTTCATTGACCATGTACTACCCATTAATGTTTCAATATAGTAAAATACGTAAAAAAACGTATAAATAAATAATAAAAAATAAGAATAAATAGTAAAAAAACGTCCTCTCTTCTCCCTCAAGGAAGCTCTTCCACTATAGGAAATTCTGTACTCCATGCCTATAGAAGGGCCTTCCCAGTGTGTTCTGAGTCACTGCCACTTATTGCAGTATTATACCTCTATTTGTATTTTGTATCTTATGTATCATGCACACTTGTCACTTTTTCCTCTTGTAACGTATCATTTGCTACCTCTTCTTGTATCTTGTTTGCTTTTGTTATATGCACAATTGTCACTTTTTCCTCATGTAATGTAACGTTTGCTTTTGTAACATGCCCACTTGTAATTTTCTCCTCATGTAATGTTACTGTTCCTATTGTGAAGCGCTCTGACACCTTCGGGTAAAGTCCGCGCTATATAAAAACGCATAAAATAAATAAATAAATAAATAAATAAATAAATAAATAAAAATACTAACTCTGATTGGACAGGCAAGGGGGGATGATCATCACACCATGCTTTTATATTACTTTTTCCATTGCACCATTGTTCGCAAAACCCATCCCCTAAAACTTTATTCTTTTCTTTAGTTCCCATACATATCCCAACTTTATTTGATACAATAATTTCAACATCATGAATACATGTTTTCTTGGATGAACTCTTCACCCTCTGTTCACAGGGCACATCATCCTCGCCCTTGGACGGCTGTCAAATCCTGGCTCATCCTTCCAGGTTCGCTCTTGTGTGGGCATGCGCAGACTTGAATCAGTCTGCTCAGTTCAGACAAACGTGAAAGGCCCAAATGCGCACTAATTATAAAGTCAAAAGAGGAAATGTTACTTTCACAAATAAATGGTTTCACTGTATACCACCCATCTCTACTCTAACCCAATGTACTTATTAATACCCTTTCTGCATTAGCATTAGTAAAATATCTTATTTTCTATTCAGCTAAGCAGGTGCCATGCATGTGAGCTTTCAAGCCGCCATTTTAGTGCCTTCTGCTCATGCGCAAGAGTTTTCCCTCCAAGCATTAAACGTCATACTACGTAGATGCAGTTGACGCATGCGCAGTAAAGATTTCCCAGTTAGAGCGATTTTAGTCCTTCGTTCATATTGTTAGCATTAGTAAAACACATATGCAAGCTTCTCTAACCCGTGTGTCTTCTGTATTTGCATGTTATTATTTACAAGACGTTGTTAGTAATTCGTTAGCGGGTTAAATGAGAGGATTACTTCCGAGCAAGTCTCTTATACGAGTCCTTGCTCCATCAACAGTTACGTCCTCGGCTGTGGCACTGGTGTGCCAAGGACGTAACCGTTACGTCCTCTGCACACCAGTCAGAAATCCCTTTGCTGTAAACAGCAGAGGGATTTCCTGTTTTCTTTTTCAGCCTCGGTAGCTGGGGAAAAGCTTCCCCAGCTGCACGAGGCATTTTATTTTTCAGTGTAATGACGATCGGCCTGCATGGCGCGCTGACGTCATTACACTGAAAGTGAAAGTGAAATGAGCCGATTGCCTTGTTTCACTTTCACTGCCTACGTGCTCACGGGGCTATCTCAGCCCCCGAGCACCTAGGCAGACGGGAGAGGTGTCATTGGAAAGGGGAAGAATCGCCCCTTTCCAATGATACCTTTCCCTAGTGGATCCCTGCTTGGGGATCGCCGCAAGAGGACGATCCCTAAGCAGGGAACCACCACTAGACACCAGGGAGGGGGCAACGGCCCCTTGGGAGAGGGCCTGTGCTACCCCACAACTATTATGGGCACTTTCAGTCTTTCTGCCACCCTGGGGGGCAAATGGGTGCAAGGGTCCCCGATCTGCACCCCTGGGGGGGCAGAAAGCACACTAGGCACCAGGGATTATTTTTATTTGAATAAGTAGGGGTGCCAAAATGGCATGCTGATGTACCCACCCTCCCAAAAATAAAAGGGACAGTTTTTCTGCTCCCCCTGGGGGCAGATGAGGGCAGTAACCCTGATATGCCCCCCTCCGGGGGGACAGAAAGCCCACTAGGAACCAGGGATTACATTTTTAGTTAGACTTAGGGATGGGAGCTGCCCAGAATGGGCATGCCAATGCCCCCACCCCCCAAAAAATAGCCACAGTCTTTCTGCCCCCTTAGGAGGCAAATGGGGGCAATAGCCTCCGGTCTTCCCCCAGAGGGGCAGAAAGTCCACTAGAAACCAGGGATATTTTTAATGTAAATTTAGGAGTGGAGGCTGTTCTGAATAGACATTATAAAGCCTCCACCCCACCCACAAATAGGCACAGTCTTTCTGCCCTCCGGGGGGTAGAAAGCCAGTTAGGAAGCAGGGATTACATTTTTATGTAAATTTAGGGGTGGTGGCTGCCCAGAATCGGCAAGCCAATGCCCCCCTCAAAATAGCCACAGTCTTTCTGCCACCCTGGGGTGCAGATGGGGCAATAGCCCCCGATCTGTCACACCAAGGGGGGGGCAGAAAGCCCACTAGGCACCAGGGAGTATTTTCTTTAGACAAAATAGGGTTGGGGGCATTGGCATGCCCAATCTAGGCTCCTTGCAAAACCAGGTCATTTTGTGATAGATAATTTTGATGTCTCCACAATACATTTTGGGCCATTCCCCGTCGCGGGTACTTAGCCCACCCACACAAGTGAAGTAGCATTTTTACTGTGAGACCTGGGGAAACGCTGAGTGGTAGGAAGTTTGTGTCGGCCTGATGATCCCACAACTTTCCCTCACAGAAATGTGAGGAAAATGTCATTTTTGTTTAGCTAAATGTGAGGTTTGCTTGGAATTCTGGGTAGGAAAACATTGGGGGATCACTCCAAGCCACACATCTCTGAACTCCCCCGGGTGTCTAGTTTTTTAGAAATGTCTGGTTTTGGTAGGCTTTCCTAGATGGCCACCGAGCCCGGTGCCAAAAACGCAGGGGACTCCCTTGCAAAACCAGGTCATTTTGTGATAGATCATTTTAATGTCTCCACACTACGTTTTGGGTCATTTCCTGTTGCAGGCACTAGGCCTATCCACACAAGTGAGGTGCCATTTTTATCAGGAGACTTGGGGAAATGCTGGGCAGGTGGACATTTGAGGCTCCCCAGAGATTGCAGAACTTTCCATCACAGAAAGGTGAGAAATGTTTTTTCCTTTTGACAAAGTTTGAGGTTTGCAAGGATTTCTGCGTAACAGAACTTGATGAAAGCCACACAAGTTACCCCATCCTGGATTGCCCTGGGTGTCTAGTTTTCAAAAATGTACAGGTTTCCTTGGTTTTCCTAGGTGCCAGCTTAGCTAGGGCCCAAAATCCACAGCTAGGGACAGTGCCAAAAATGGGTCAGTTTTCAGTAGAAAAAGGTGATTTGTCCACGTTGCGTTTTAGGCAGTTTCCTGTTGCGGGCACTAGGCTTACCCACACAAGTAAGGAAAAATTGTTATATGGAGACTTAGGAGAACACAGAATAGTAGAACGAGTGGTATTACCATTTATATTTCTATGCATTTCTGCCTTCCAAATGTAAGACAGTGTGTGAAAAATAAGTCATTTTGAAAAATACCCTCTAATTCACATGCTACTAAGGGTACTCACAAATTTAGAGATGCACAAATAACCACTACTTCCAAACTCCATATCTTATTCCCATTTCAGAAATACATTGGTTTCCTTGATATCTATTTTTCACTCTTTATATTTTACCAAATGAATTGCTGTATACCTTGTACACAATGAAAAACCATTGCAAAGTGCAACTCAGTTATTGGCTCTGGGTACCTCGGGTGGTGAACCTATAAGCCTTATATATCCCCGCAATTAATAGAGTTCCGCCAATGTCACAGTATATTGCTTTCAAAAATATACCATAGTTAGAAGAAGTTACAGGTGAAAATCTAGGCACAAGGCTGTTTTTTTTCAACTCAATTTCAATATTTTTTTAATTTCAAATGTTACTTTCTATAGGAAAACCTCGAAGGATCTACACAAATGACCCCTTCCTGAATTCAGAATCTTGTATTCTAGCTTTCTGGGATTCATCATTGTTTTTAGACCCATTTCTATCTCTAAATGGAAGGAGGTTGAAAGCACAAACAATAGGAAAAATAGGCTATGTCCCAGTAAAATGCAAAACTGTGTTGAAAATTTTGGTTTTCTGACAAAGGTCTGCTTGTTCCTGAAATCTGGGAAGATGGTGATTTTAGCACCGCAAACCCTTTGTTGATACCATTTTCAGGGAAAAAACAGACACTACTTCTGCAGCACTTTTTTCCCATTTTTCCCCAAAAATCCAAAATATAGCTATCTTTTGCCTAATTTCTCAGTCCTCTCCAGGGGAATTCACAAATCCTGGGTACCTTTAGAATCCTCAGGGTGTTGGAAGAAAAGGACACAAATTTGGCATGGATACCTTATCTGGACAAAATGTTATGGGGGCCTAAGCACAAACTATCCCAAGTAGCCAAAAAAGTGCGTGGCGGGGGGGCCTGGCAGCAAAAGGGTTAAGACTTTACAAGCACCACTTGGATGGCACTTCCTATGAGAGTCCTATACAGTGAACATTCAGCATGTACTTTAAAGCTTGATATACCTCCTTTACACACTCGCTCTACTTCTAGGACCAAAGTTGGCAACCCTCTAATAGGCTCACAGTGCTACTGTGAAATACATTTTTAACTATTGTTAGCATTTTTTATGTAGTTTTCTCCCCCTTTAATCACTTCTGTCAACTCTAACCTGGTAATTATTTTAAGGTGCCACTGCGACTGAACTGAAGTCTTAATTCATTTTATAAAGTTTTAACACTGCACGGGGTAATTATCCGAGCAACATTAATACACAAACTCACTTTTTAGCGTGTTATAAACGAATTACATCAAGCTTTTGTCCTATTGGTTAAGTGCTGCTTGTATTAGGTGTTCCCACGTTTGCTTGTAGACTCCAATAATGTAATTTCGCGGAGTACTCAGCGACAGCTGTTGAAGCAATCCAAAGTCATCTCCTTTATTATCACTGTATAAATGCACTTTGCTGAAAGCCAGGTGATGGCATCTGAAGCAACCTTGGGATATTCCATTATTGCCTTTTTGCACCTCACACTTTTTCTTTGGCGCTAAAACGACTATCTTCACATATTTGTCAGTATTTTCCAAAAATACTGCTTTGCAATTGACACTTTGGGCCTGATTATGATGTCAGACGATCGCTGCTGTTTCGGGAAAGACCGACCTCTGGTCGGGGTCCTGACACCGCCATTACAATGCGACCGCACATGGTGCAGTCGCATACTCCCATTTCTCTATGGGAGCTTGTGCTGCTGCCATAAACCGGCCATAGCAAAAGCTCCCATGGAGAAATGGGAGATTCTGTTAATCCCTGCACCGCGTGGCAGGCACCTCAAGGTGCCTGCCAAACGGTGCAGGGATTAACAGGGGGCACCATAGGTGCCCCCTCCGCCCCCAACCAGAGGCCGTGAAGGAATGGTGGCCCTGCTAGGGTCCCTCAAAGTCGCTTTCCGACAGGCTTTCCATGTCGGAAAGCCCGACATAGAAAGCCTGTTGGAAACCGACATCGTAATCCAGACGGCAGAAACATCGTCCTCCGGAATTACTTTGGGGCCTCCAACTGGCCGACGGGCTCCTTGAGCCAATCGAAATCCAGCTGGAATGACCGGCCGGTTTCACTTTCGACAGCCGGCATTGTAATGCAGTGGTCAAAAGTGAAACCGAAGAAGTCGGTCGGAAAGCCTCTGACCACAGGTCGGAGGCTTTCTGACCGACATCAAAATAGGGCCCTTTATCTTGTATTGCCTGCTTCTATAATGCGTTCCAGATTTGAACTTCTGTTCTGATTAAGTACCAATGAGATGTCTGTTTGTTATGGTTTTAATTAACTGTGCAATAAAATTGACCTTGACCTGTTGAAAGGTGGGGGCGGGCTGTTACCAGCTTTGGCCATGCCTTAAAACGTCCCCGACATTACTAAATCTGCTGGTAACACAGAAGTCACATTTCAGAGTTGTGAACACTTATGTGAAAAACCTTCAACGAGCGTTGACTTTAACAATGACAGCTTCCAGCTGAGAAAAATGCTGTCAAGGCCAGTGATTTGCTCTACAAATCAGGTAATGAGGAGTGAAAAGATGCACACGTATGCAGGTACATAGGAAAGAAAGAGGCTGTTTCAACAATACATGTATTCTTTCTATCAGGGTGAAGTGTACCATAATAGCTGAAACAGACAGAGACTGAGACAGAGAAACCAAGGACCTCATTTATGAGGTTTTGACGTAGGGCAGCGCCACAAGGATTCTTGCTGCACTGCCCTACGTCAAAACAAAAGAAAAGGAATGCGCCATATCACGTAGATATGGTGCATTCCTGTCCTTTTCCCCAGCGCCGGCGCACAATGGGCAGTCTCGCACCAACGCAGGCACCCGTGCACCCTGGTGCAAGGGTGCCTGCGTTGCGGGGCTGATTGATTTTGTGCAGGAAGGGACACCTTCCTGCACAAAATCAATCAATTAAGGTGATTTACTTTTTTGATGTGTGCTGCAGAATGCATTTCTCCTCGTTGCGCCTCCCTAACGCCACCCCTGGGGTGGCGTTAGGTTCTGACGCATTCCCATTTCTTGTAAATCTGGGAATGTGTCAGGTGCCATGGGTGTTGCATGGGAACACCCACAGCAACACCCATAGAACGCCCCTTTCACGCAGTTTTCTGCGTGAAAGGATCACATATTTATATAGCTGCGGCCGTGCAGGTAAGAGCGTGGGGCCGGGTGCTGGAGGATTTTGACAGACAATGATGAGGGAAAATTAATTATTTATTTAATTTTCCCTCTTGGTCATCTGTCGAATCCCCCCCCAACCAGGCCCCACTGCTCTTACCAGCACTGGCTGCGGCTGTATTTATAAGGCCATGAAATCCACGTAAAGTGGCTTTACGTAGCCTTAAAACTATGCTGTGGCACATTGTTCCACCTGAACATAAAAAAAGTGTTGTTCCGGCCGTGCAAAAGTGCCGGTAGGGCTAGGGCCTCATAAAATGAGGCCTTAAGATGGAGACAGTGAGAAAGAGAGAGAGCTAAGGACATATAGAGGTGAGAGAGAAAGAGAGAGACAGAGGGAGAATGAGCAAGAGGCAAGCTAGAGAACCATAACAATAGTCCACCATTAAAGTGAGACATTTTACATTTTTATATATATAATTTTTTGCGAGTGGTTATTAATGTTGGGGTCTTTTCACCCAAGCACTCCCCCCCCCCCCCCCACGCACACACGTTTTCAGACATACTTTAGACTACTCGAGTCTCTTGACACTTTTTACGAACACATTAACAACCGGATTCTGGTGGGGGTTTACTATCTGGACTGACAGCCGTCCAAGACAGGAGCGCCAAGATTAATGTTTGCACTTCATCTGCTTACACTGTTCCACTGAAGCAGGAAGCTCACCGTCTGCTTTAATTAGACTGGGTAAACATGAAAAATTGATTCTTTTAATCTTGTGACTGAAGAGTGTTTACAGCACTAAATAGCTGTCTGTGACACAGGGAATTTGCACAGATCGATAACCCTCATCACCACGCTGCAAAGAACACACAAAGTGACATTGAACTACACTTCCTCGTCTAAGTCAAGACAAGCCTTGGAGAGAATTGGGAGTGTTTCAAATTATCTGCGCTAAAAACTCTATGCGCCTTGACTTTAACACCCCTGAGAAGATGCGCTAGAGCTGTCAATGATGAGCATGCCAGGTCACACAGCTCTGGAAAGTTATTAGATATTGCTTCTAGATTACACTTGTGTATACATTGATTATCCTACACTGTGTCTCTAACGTGGCATAGTTGAAAATTGCTTGGGGATCTTGGTAGGATCTAAATAAAGATGTCTGCATGCAAATATTGTTCTTTGTTGGAAATGTTAAGCACATTCACAGAGGAACAGACTTGTGAAGACAGGTCTTTGGTAGCCATTTTGGTACAATTCACACATCAAATAAAGCATAAATATTATTTGAAACTCACTAAAAGGAATGACAAATGACATTCTTGAATCAGAAACAATTTTCAAATATGGAGTGCTTTAAGATTTTATTTCATCCATTGATGTTTACTCCTTCTACAGTTCTTTGAGCAAACATCTGAATAAATTCAGTTTGATGTTGCACCACTATTGTGGTCGAAATATTTACTTGCAGATAAATTGTGACCAGCCGCGGCCCGTGCAGGTAAGAGCGGTGGGGCAGGGTGGGGGGGATTTCGACAGAAGACGAGGGAAAATTAATTATTTATTTAATTTTTCCTCGTGGTAATCTGTCGAATTCCCCCCAACCTGCACGGGCCGTGTCTGATTGTGACCACAATCACAACTACCAAAGTATTATCACGGCGGAGTTGATTTAGTTAATTTACACATGACCAAATTGGTAGTCAATATTATGGTTGCGATATACAGATACAGTTTAATATTAAGGCCACAATATTTTAACATGCAACTGGCTGTTTGAAGGACTAGACATTCCTGAGAGATGTATAGACTCCAATTCTGCTGTGTAGGGAATAAATTCCCATCCATGTACAAATGGAAATTTGCACAGGAAGTAGAGTGCTATGTTTTGTGGTGAGCACTGCATTCAAAATTTTCTCCTGACAAATTTCAGCAAGTCAAACCTGCAGACATCTCGCGGCAGAAAAGGACCTGAACGGACGCAAAAAGGTGTGGAATTCAGTGTAGTAATTACCAAAGTCAAAGTCAAGTTTATTTACATAGTTAAATAAAACCAAAGCATACCATTACTGTAAAAATAAGAAACCAAATCTAATTCATTCATTTAAAATACAAAGGATGCAATTCTAAAACTTTACTTTAACTCGGCTACAGAATTCTGCTGTTACACAGTAAACCTCATTATTGTATAATTCGGCCTATAATTAATTGATGGTGTAATAAATAAAGTGGAAGTAGCCAAACCAGGGTCTTGCGTTAGTCCAATATTACACGTGCCTTGTGCAACCCAATGAGCTAGCAAGCCGTCAGTCCATACTACTTCATTTTCCTCCTAAACGCAGTTAGGTGCTCCTAGGACTTGCCTGACCATAGAGCAGGAAAAATGCTTCTAAGTGAGTCAGGCCTTGCTCGTTCACTTGTTCAGTTCTATTAAAAGCGTGTCGTGTCCCCGATGTCCCTTGCACCCCAGGAACACGCAGAGACCGGCAGGTGGTTACTATTCTTTATTGCATGCGATTCGTCCATGCTCACAGGCACGTCCTCTTGCTTCCCCTGGTGTCCCCACAATGCCCCGTCCCCACTCCCTGATGGGAAGCGGTGTCCGTTGGCTGACCCCTCCCATGGCTGGTGTGCAGGGTCCTAGTGCCCTCTGCACCAGGTCACGATATCTCCCCCTTTGTGGAAAGAAAAGAGAGAGAGAGAGAGAGAGAGAGAGAGAGAGCACACGGCCGTTGTCCTTATTTGCTTTGCTGTTGGTGGTGTTTGGTGACCCCACCACTATATTTCCTTAATAAGTCTCCTTGGCCTTCTGCTCACTCTCTTTGGGCACGCCCCTTCTGTCCCTTCGTTTGGTACCTTATCCACTAGGTCTTGTCTCTTGCCGTTATGTGACATCATTTCCATGCTGTCCCTGACTTCCTCTTTGCCATGTGTTGCGTTGCTCTTGGATGCTGTATCTCCTCCGTCCTCCGTCCTCATCTGATGTCTTCAGTCCCTTGAAATGTGAGCTATTTCTGATGATCCGGTAGGGGCCCGATGCAGCTGTTATCATTCGCCCTTTGACATTTATTATTGTCAGCGGTTCACCTGAGAAAAGGCTGTCTGATTTTATTGCTTGTCGTTGACCCACCAGAACTGAATCCCCTTGCTTCAGCTTTGATGGTGTGGCATGTCTTCTGGCGTCCGCATATAGTTTCATTTTGTTTTTCGCTTCTTGATCTCTTGCTGCAATGCTATTGTGTTCTGGTGGCGCTTTTGCCTCTAGCTGTGGCAATCTTGTCCTGCTTGTTCTTCCCAGGACCAGTTCTGCTGGGCATCGTCCCATGGAGCTGTGAGGGGTGTTTCGGTAGTCTCTTAATATTTGACAGTTCCTGGCCCACAGAGATCTGTGTCAGTTTGGCGCCTTGGACTGCTTTCTTGATGTTTCCCATGAATCTTTCCACCATGCCGTTTGCTTGTGGCCACAGAGGCATTACCTTCCGGTGGTGGATGCCCAGGTAGACCATGAATCTGCGAAACTCCTCTCCCGAGACGGGTGGCCCATTGTCTGTCTTCATCATTTGTGGGGAGCCCCAAGCTGCAAATATGCCATCCTGTATTGGCAACGTTGCAGTGGCTGATGTTGACGAGACGTGTCGTACTATGGGAAACGTGGAGTACTCATCAATGACCACTAGCAGGTAGTTGCCAGTGTCCAGTGGCCCATAGAAATCAGCTGCCAATGTTGTCCACACTGCCCCTGGAAGCTCCGACATCTGTAGCTGTTCTGGCTTTGCAGGCCTTCCCGTTATTTGGCATAGGTGACAGTTTAGTATGGTCTCTTCCACCAGTCGATCCAACCCTGGGAACCATACTCTTTCCCATAGCATCTTTTATGTGGCTACTATGCCTCTGTGGGACTCATGTGCTAAGTTCACAGTCTGCCACCGTAGTGCTTTTGGCATTACTATCCTCGTTCCTCTTAGTATAATTCCTCTTTCTGTTTCTGGGAGTTCCTCTTGTATGTTTTTGAATGCCAGCATTTCTTCCCTTCTTACTACTTCTCCCATGGGGCTGTTGTTGTTTACGTGTCTCCATCTTTGCTGTCCTGTTGTTAATTTGACAGCCTGCATTGTGGCATCCCTTGTTGTCTCTCGCTCCAGCTCTTCAATTGTTATTGGTGCGGGAGTGTTCTGCCTTAGCACAAAATTTAGGTACTCTTCTGCCATGGATGTGTTTTCTGGTGCCTGCGGTAGAGGATGCCGTGACATGTAGTCAGCTGGGTAGTGTTCCTTTCCCGGTTTGTGCACTATCTTGAAGTCATAGTCCATCAGTCTTATTCCCCACCTTTCAATGCGTGGTGGTATCTTTGCGTTTGGGTTTCCATATATTGTCACTAGGACTTGGTGGTCAGTTACAATGGTGAAAGGTTTTCCATAGATGAACATGTGGTAGTGTTCACACGCCCATACTACTGCTAGACTTTCCTTCTCTGGTTGCGAGTATGCCCTTTCAATGTCCGATAGGCTCTTGCTCGCATATGCGACAATTTGCCTGGGCGCGTCTTTTCCAGGCGTGTGGTTCACTAGAATTGCTCCTAACCCCACCGGGCTGGCGTCAACAGTGAGCTCAGTGCATAGCGATGGGTTGAAGTAAGCAAGATGATCTACAGCCATTACTGCATGTCTGATGGCCTCAAATACCCTGTTGCATTCATGCGTCCAGAGAAATTTCTGGCACTGCTTCGTTAGGTCCCGAAGGGGTGTGCCCACTGTGGCGAAGTCCTTTATGTATCAAGCACAGTAGCTTGCTAACCCGAGAAATGACCTTACTTCTGCTACTTCTGTTGGAGGCCTTGCTTTTTCCAGTGTTTCCACTTTGCTGGGATCTGGCCTCATTCCTTTTTTTGAAAAGATGTGTCCAAAGAATACTAGTTCTCCCTTCTCCAGCTCACACTTGTCTTCATTTAATGTCAGGCCTGCTTGTTCCAATTGGCTGCAGACCTCACGTGGGGCCTTGTCATGCTCCTCATCTGAGCATCCGAATACCAGGATGTCATTGCTGTAATTCAAACTGTTCTTTACAGGGCTGATCACTTGTCTTACGATCTCTTGAAATATTTCTGCTGCTGATGATATTCCAAAGCTTAGTCGCTTGTAGCGAAAAAGACCCATGTGTGTGGAGAATGTTGTGATGTATCGCGATTGTGGATCAAGCTCCAGTTGATGGTATCCTTTGCACAGGTCTAACTTTGAAAATCTGCATGCGCCAGTAAGACAGCTGATCATGTCATTTAAGTGAGGCCCTGGGTGTCTTTCCCTCTCAATTGACATGTTTGATATTCTCATGTCAACGCAGATGCGAATCTTTGATGTGTTCTTCTTTGGTACTGCGACTATTGGAGATACCCATGGGGGTCGGTCCATCAGCTGGCTCTATGATGTCTTGCACCAGTAAGCTTTGTATTTCTTCTTCCACCTGTGGTTGCAGATGTATGGGCACTCTTCGGTGATGCTGAGTCACAGGCTTGACTGCTTCGTTGATGTGCAATTTTATTTGCTTGTCTCTTAGTTTGCCCAATCCTTATAGTATGGCCGGGTGTTCCTTCAGAATATTCTGTTGTTCTGACATGTGATACGTCATTGCTAAGAGACCCATCACCTGCACGGTGACATTGTTTAGTAGATACAGTGCTGGAATGTCTCCTCGTAGCACGTGTACTTCCTCCCTTACCGATCTTTCTTTGTATGTCAGTGTCTCTATGAACTTCCCCATGTTCACCACTAGTTTTCTTGAGCCCCAGGTGAAAACATCAACAGTGGACGGTGATAGCAGCGGTTTCTGTCTCATATTCTCATATTCTGACATGCACATGATGTTGCATGTAGCTCCAATGTCCAGTACAAAGCTTGTGCTGTGATTCCCTACCTCAGTGTTCACCGTCGCTGTTTTCTTTATCTGTTGTTTGTCTACTAGATGGATGTGTTCTGGTGTGCGACCTTCCATTGGTACATCTGACATCAGATACAGCCGTTCTGCTGCCTCTGGCGTGTTTGCTCCATCCGATTCAGCTGAGGGACTGTGGTTCTGTGTGTCCATGTGCCGTGTGTATCGAGCACTGCTTGTCGCTGTCCATGGTCTTGCTGGTCTCCCTCGCTCATTCTTTAATTGTCCACTCATGCACCGGGCCGTCTTTAGCAGTGGTGGCGCCCGGGCGATAATCATTTTTGGCGCCCCCACCCCAATGACCTCCTCCTCGGAATCTCTCACTATCATCAGGCAAAAGTGCCCCTCATCTCTCCAATCATAAGTTATTGCTAAACACAGCAGACCCCTGAGGTCAGCACCCCCCTCCACAGGTCAGCGCCCAGTGCGGCCGCACCAGTCGCACTGCCCTAAAGCCAGCCCTGCTCATGCAGGCACTCGCAAAGTGGTTTTCCATGTTGCATTTCCGGCATTTGTGACCCATCCCTGAGCAGGCGCCAGCATGTGGGAATTCAAGTCCACAGCGATAGCATGTTCTTTCTTGTTTCTACTTCTGGGGCGGTGGTGTTTTTTCTCGTTTTCTGACGTTCCCAGCTACTCAGTTGGCTTGTTCCACTGTTCTTGCCTTCCCATTTTCCATTTGCCTGGCATGTGCTGTTGCTCTGGCCTCCGCCCGGGCCATTGTTAGTATTTTTTCTAACATGAATGGTTCTTTCAGTATTCGGGCGTGGAACTCCACTGACTGACAGCCTTCGATGATGCGTAGTCGTATGGCCTGTTCATTGTCAAATTTGTCGACTTCGCAATATGTAACCAGTTGCGTAGTCTGGTCGCAAAATCGTTGAAGGACTCCTCTGCCAGTTGTTCTGGGGGAAATGTTATCAACAGGTCCTCAACCTCATCACCTACGAAGTTTAGGAACAAGTCTATGCTTTGCTGGTCTGTATAGTCCTTGCATGTGGCACGCATGTAGCGTTCGAATTGCCTTATCCATCTCTCTCAGCGAATGCCTTTCGTCTGTGGGTCTGACAAACTAAAAGGCAGTGGTCTGCGGAACATAGCATTTGCGCTGTTGTTGTCATTGCCTTCCTCTGTCGTTGTTGTGGTGCAGACCTGCCTCTCTTGACTCTGTATGCCTTTCCCCTTTTTTTTGTGCAGTTTCCTCTTTGTATGTTCTTTATTTCCTTTTATTTCCACTTTGTTCGCTTTTATTTCCCTTTATTTCCACCTTTTTTCACTTTTCCTAGCCTTTTCTATGGGCTTGCCTGACTTCAAGATGGCCGCCAGGCCTTTTTCACTGCTTATTGGCTCCCTCGCCTGACTTAAAGATGGCCGCTGAGATCTCTTCAGGGCGAGATGTCCTATTTTTTGTACTGCCTGACTTCAAAATGGCCGCCGGGCCTTATTCAGCCTTTGATTGGCTCCCTCACCTGACTTAAAGATGGCTGCCGAAATCGCGCGAGATTTCGACTTGAAATCCACGCCGGAGGCTCGGGGCTATCTCCTCAATCAGCGGGCGGCTGCAGTCACGGTCGGGTGCACCGCTAGTTGCTGGACGGTCGCAGGCACCTTTTTGCGATCAATGCGGCCAAGGTGGGCTCCCGATGTTGCTGCAGTTTCCTGTGTGCAGACCAGGGTGGGCTCCTGGCTCCGTTCTTTCTTGCGATCAGGGTGGGCTCCCGATGTCGCGTTTCCTCTTTATGTGGCCAGTGGACCAGGGTGGGCTCCTTGCTCAGTTGAAACGTCGGAGAGGCCACAGGCATGCGCGTCTGGTGGCGATTGCAGATCCCACCTTGTAGTCACCAGTTGTCATGTCCCTTGCACCCCAGGAACACGCAGAGACCAGTAGGTGGTTATTATTCTTTATTGCATGCGATTCGTCCGTACTCACAGGCACGTCCTCTTGCTTCCCCTGGTGTCCCCACAATGCGCCATCCCCACTCCCTGACCGGAAGTGGTGTCTGGTGGCTGACCTCTCCCATGGCTGGTGTGCAGGGTCCTAGTGCCCTCTGCACCAGGTCACGATAGAGCGGTTTTAGGACTTTTACCCCCTTACAGGCAAAGGGGATTTAAGTTCAACTTAACCAAGTAATTACTGCTTGCCCGCAAGACAGGTTTACCAGTATTGGTTTCAACTGTTTTTTCCTTTGAGCCAGGGGCACCGGATATAGGCAAAAAAAGTGTACTAACGACTCTTGTTTGCATCCACAAAGCCGGCAATTTTGATTTTGACACTGATTTTTCGAGGCTAGAATAAGATTTTTATATCATTACCAGCAGTGCTAAAGCGCGATGGAGTCCCGCTGTGCTTGGGGACAAGTGCGAAGATTGCTGCATGTTTTCACTGCTGGGGTCTCCATCCTGCACTAAACTGAACTTCTGCCTGAGAGGAAAAGCTGTTCTGGTGCCCCGCTGCTTGCCAGGAGGGAGCTGTCATGGGTCACGACGGCTGGCGACCACAACTCACATAAGCCCTTGCTGGGCTACCACCTGGGAATAATTACCAGTGCTACTAAAGCGCAAGTGGGTCCCACTGTGCGGGACGCGCGCGGGTCATGCCCAGGGCAGACCCATCCTTGTCTGGAAGAGCCAGGGCTGGGCTACTCCCCTTGATTTTGTCATCCAGGAATCTGTGAGCAAACCCAGAAGAACTTGGTTAACTTTCTTTTATCATGTCTCTGCTAACCCAGCACAAATTAGATTTGGTATTGATTCTAAATTTCCTCAAGCGACTACAATTAAAAGAGAGCATGGCTCTGTCGGGCTAGTAGTCATAGAGCATGTAGATTCACCCCAGGAGTTGGCATCTTTGTAACTGCAGGGACTCGTGGAGTAAACAGCACACTAAACACACCTCGTTGAGGCTTTTAAAACAGCCTGACTTGTTGTAGTAGCGCAATACATTTTTAGGTAAAACAATAAACAACTGGGGATGAAGCGGGAAATTCTTCATAGTTTTCCATTTTCAGGATTCCTAGACATGGGTAAAAGAAAACTAACAGAAGGTCTTGAGGGAAAAAGCCGGAAGAAAGCAGCTAATACTATTACCAACTACTTAACAGACGCGTGGGCCTCATTGGACACAAAATAATTAACATGGAAGAGAAACTCACAGCAACTATCCAAGCTGTAAATGAGGTCCTATGTAGTACGGTGGTAGAAACCCTAGCGGATATAATGGTACAGCCGACAGAGTACCTTGAAGCTTTGAAATCCTCAAAAAGCCTTCTAAATGCTAAAAATGAGTTTATAATCAGTCTTTAGACCTAATGGAGCTCTCTCCTACCACAAATCGAAATCACCCCACAGCAACGAAAAGCAAACAACCCAGGGGGAATATCATTAGCTGCTTCTAACAAAACGTCCAAGGCTCCTCAAGCAAATATAGTCGGGAAGAGTGTTAATACCAAAGAATGCACAAAGACACTAGGTACTGCTGAATTTAAAAGCCTGGAAACCCTTATAAGAAAGCTACACATGGAACGTGATAATATAGAACAAAAAGGTTTCCTGGATCTAAAGGAAATTAAAGAGAGGGTGGAAGTTCTAGGGAATACAGTTAAACGTTTACCAAAACCTTCCCAAAATGAAGTTGTCATATGTACTGAACATAGGGAGACCAGAGCAAACAAGTCCACCAGGAATGACCCTGTTGCACTGTTAAATCCTGCCTACCCGCCTCGCTGCCCTGTATCTCGGAGACTCCGTAATAGTGAGATTCATACATCAGAGGGCCCTCAGGATGTATCCTCTCCAGGAAGGGAAGAGAACCCTATTAACTAGCATAGAAAAGATAGGACTGTTACACAGGCTTTAATCCCAGATACCATGCACTTACCCCTTATGTTATTGTTTTGAAGGTTATACCCAGACTAGAACCACATGCATTTAAGAAATAAAGTCACTCACTGGATGTCAAAATGTAACCATAACATCAACTTTTTATACCGAGAAATCATCATGGTTAGGAGGATGAAATGGGTCAGTCCCACCTGGAAAATAGGTTACGGTGACTGTGTCATTGTCAATGTTCAGCACCCAATTATGGTAAAGGCCCTCCTGGCCAATATCTCCAGGCTGGAGAACAACACCATAATGATCTCGAGGAGAAGACTGCAGCTGTCCCTCTTGGCTTCTTTTACAAACCATTAGAACCAACATTTAGAGTACAGGGTCCTCAGCAACTGTTTCATCGAGGTAATCAAAGTTGTGGCACATTTATACCTTGCTCAAACCGATTTGCTCGCCTTTTAAATCTCAGCTAACAGAATTGACATTGGGGGGCACTGGGGACTCTGAAGAAACCGGAGCCGCAAGGAATGCAGGTACTAGGGATATGGAGCAGAGGCAGACATTAAGCAAAATACACCTGGATAGTACATTCAATATTAGATCATGGAATGTTGCGGGGATCAAAATTAAAATTGACAATAAGGATTGACAGAGCCACATAAACTCACCGCAGCTGTTGTGCCCACAGGACACTTGGTACACACAGAAATTTAACATTGTTGGCTATGTCACCATTACTACTCCCGCAACACCATCACTTGAAGGGAATGTTAAAGGTGGCTTGGCAATCTTGATATCTACCACAGCCGCTTTAATCCTAAAGAAGCTATGTACAAAATCCACCTTCTTTCAACTGGGCCTCCTAAAAAAGGGATGTGGAACAATCATGTGTATTGATACATTTTTATAATAATGGTTTTAACAACACAAGCTACAAAGTTGTGGAGGACCTTGATATTGAGCTTGATAAATTTGTACAGGGACCTGTAATTGATTGTCTTTATATTTGGGCAGGGGACTTTAATATCAGTAAATGTTGTTATTCAGGGCTGGGTGTATGTGGATACACTGACGATCTGGGAACTGATCAGGCACATTTCCCTCATGATAGATATGGGGAAACAATAAATGAATTGTTGTGCAAATGTAATTTAGAACTATTAGAACATGATAAAGGTGAGGGAAATATGGCTTTACCTACCTTCCAAGGAAGTAGGAATTCATCTTGTATAGACCACTTAATAATGTCAATGAATGGTATGAAGCTTTTAACACCTTCGCCGCGATCGGAATTCCGCCCAGGTGCTGGACATTCCGATCGCGGGCGTGGTCGTGACGAGCTCAGCTCGTCATGCGCACACGCCCACCGCGCAGTATGACGAGCTGAGCTCGTCATGAGCATCGAAGGGGTTAAATGCATTTTCTGTGGAACGTACCAGTTTTAGTGGCAATTCTGCACTTAAAACTTTAATGTTGAAAATCAAAACATGGAATTGCAAAACCACACCCCTGGTAACCAATATTGCCGTAGCTAGAAACAACGGAATCACTCTTAAATGAACAGGGATCGATGAAGTATCCATGTTAGAAAAAGTGGTAAAGGTTAACAAGGATAATTTTCTAGTTTGCACTGATTTTGAAGCTCCCCGGAACGTATTGTGACAGCCTTCTGTAATATCACAGCGGAATAGCCACCAACCTAAAAGTAGTTAATAAGGATGTTAAGAAGCAGAAAATAGGATGGTTTGATCACCAATATACCTTGGCTGATCAGAATTTAAGAAGAGCCCTCCACTCAGTCCCTAGGTACAAAGAAGAGGTTAAACAGCTCGGATATAAATATAGACTAATGTTAGGACACAGGAAGAGAAAGTTACAAAAACAGGCATGGACAGACTTGGAATGGGCAGCAGATCTAAAAGATTCTTCATTATTCTGGAGGGTAATAAACTCTCCATTCTTGAAGGATGATTCAGAACCAAGGGTGGAGACCGTAGTCACACTGATAGATTGGGTGACCCATCTTGGAAATATATTCTATCCTGGGACCAAGCACCCAATCAAAAGAGAAGGTTATCAATCCCATTCCCATTCTGGAAACCTTTATAGTCTTGGGAATGAACATTCAACCATGATGGAAGGTGCCCCAATCCTTATTGCCCCCCTGCAGCTGGTCAGCATTGAGGAGGTTACTTTGGCCATAGAAAAATCCACTAAAGGGAAAGCCCCAGGCCCCAATGGGGTTCCCGTGGATGCTTTTAAGTCCTAAATGCCATTATGGGCCACAATACTAGCGCAGGTTTGCAATGCCCCAGCACAAGCGCTTTTTCCCCGACTTGAACAGGTAGCGTAATCGTCTCTATCTAGGATAGGAGATAAATGTTACTGCCCTATATCCCTACTGCATTTATCTGCAAAGATCATGGGGAGGGTTGTGCTTGAAAGATTAGATGCATGGGTAATTGAAAATCATGTACTAACAGACTCCTAATATGGATTCAGGAGGGATATAGGGACGGTGGATCAGTGTGTCAGTCTTAACCTCATCCTAGGCAAATAGACATTGGTGAAGAAGGGATATACCCATCTCTCCTTCCCCGACTTAAGTAGTGCTTTTGATCATGTCAACCATGCATAATTATGGAAGGCTATGATTATTATGAGTGCTCCAGAAG
This sequence comes from Calotriton arnoldi, assembly GCA_963921515.1. Taxonomy (NCBI): domain Eukaryota; kingdom Metazoa; phylum Chordata; class Amphibia; order Caudata; family Salamandridae; genus Calotriton; species Calotriton arnoldi. Next base: position 52,537 of record CAWUFW010018753.1, on the reverse strand, counting down.
GAATTATATCACACTGGTCACAATTGTACTCCTCCCTGACATACATTGCACGAATAAGGGATTCCCAAGAGCCTGTATCAATTCCCGCATTATGCTGTCTGGCTATTTGGGATGTCAACCCATTCACCAACTGCCAGAATTGTTTGCTATTCAGCTGTTTGCTGGTCAGTAGGAGCTTGTTCGACAGATCCTCCTGGTGACTTCTTTTTTCTCTCCAGCAGTCTTTCTGATATTGCGCTCTCACATTTCGTAGTATGGTTTTCTCCGCCCTCATCCCTTGGTTTATCTCCCTTGCCACTTTTCTAGTTTGTCGGGCTATTTCAGATTTTTGGTTGCGTAGCCGCTATTATACCAGTCTTGCCTTCTTTCCATTTATATTTCTTAGGGGTTAAATCTTGACTGGAAATGTTGTCAATAGTCGTAATTGGCTTTACCCAGGCTTTTTCTAGATCGCCTGCTTAAGATTTTATGGCTTTCTGATTCTCTTTTTACATCCTTGATGGTTCCGGCACAGCGGTAGACCTCTTCCATCAGCTTCTCTATCTATGGGCTGCACCATTTTAGTTTTTTAAGATTTGTACGTGACTGGGGCGGAGATTGACCCCTTCGCTGCTAGCCTTTCCCTCCTGGGCTAAGCCTATTTTTTGGCTATTTCACGTTTAGGCCCCCGCAACTTTTTGTCCAAATAAGGTATCCATGCCAAATTTGCGTCCTTCTTTTCCAACATCCTGAGGATTCTATAGGTACCCAGGGTTTGTGGATTCCCATGGAGGGGACCGAGAAATTAGCCAAAATATAGCTAAATTTGGGTCTTTTAGGAAAAATGGGGAAAAAGTGCTGCAAAGGAAAGCGTCTCTTTTTTCCATGCAAATGGTATCAACAAAGGGTTTTGCTGTGCTAAAATCATCATCTTCTCAGTTTTCAGGTTTAGGCAGACTTTTTTCAGAAAACCATATTTTTCTACACAGTTTTGGCATTTTGCTGGGACATAGCCTATTTTTCCTATTTTTTGTGCTTTCAGTGTCCTTCCAATTAGTGGTAGAAATGGGTGTGAAACCAATAATGGATCTTGGAAAGTTATATATTTCTGAAAAGTTGACAAAATTCTAAATTCAGCAAGGGGTCATTTGTGTAGATCCTTTAAGGTTTTCCTATAGAAAGTAACAGTTGAAAAAAATAAAATATTGAAATTGAATTGAAAATCAGCCATTTGTGCCTCTGTTTTCACCTATAACATCTTCTAACTTTGGCAAATGAAAGCAATATACTGTTACGTCCTTTGGACCCTTATGGTTGCGGGGATATATAGGGCTTGTAGGTTCACCAAGAACCCGAGGTACCCAGAGTCAATAACTGAGCTGCACTTTGCAATGGTTTTTCATTGTGTACCGGGTATACAGCAATTCATTTGGTAAAATAAAAAGAGGGAAAAATAGTTATTAAGGAAACCTATGTATTTACACAATGGGAACGAGATATTGAGTTTAAAAGCAGTGGTTACTTGAACATACCCATACTAACATGTGAATTAGAGGGCATTTTTCAAAATGACTTCTTTTTTACACACTGTATTACATTTGTAAGGCACAAATGCAGAGAAAGACAATTGGTAATAACACATGTTCTACTATTCTGTGTTCCCCTAAATCTCCTGATAAGAATGGCACCTCACTTGTGTGGGTAAGCCTAGTGCCCGCGACAGGAAACATCCCAAAACACAACCTGGACACATCAAATTTTTCCACTGAAAACTGACCCTTTATTTCCAATATGCCTAGCTTTGGATTTTGGGCCCTAGCTTAGCTGGCATCTAGGGAAACCTAGCAAACCTGAACATTTTTTAAGACTAGACACCTAGGGAAATCTCGGATGGGCTGACTTGCATGGCTCTCTCCAACATTTCTTTACCCAGAATTCCTTGCAATCTTCAAAATTTGTCTAGAAAAGCACATTTTCCTCACATTTCTGTGATGGAAAGTTCTAGAATCTGTGGGTAGCCACAAACCTCCGTCCACCCAGAATTCCCCCAAGATAAAAATGGTACCTTATTTGTGTGGGTAAACTTAGGGGGATATTCACAATGAAGTGGCGGTGAGAGGCGTTAGCCTCCTTGGCTTAACGCCTCTCACCGCCACTTCGGAAACGCGAGGCTGCACCCTATTCTCAAGAATGTGGTGCAGCCTGGCGTTTCCCCCTGCGATGGCGCTAAGTTTCACAACTTAGCGCCAACGCAGGCACCCTTGCACCAGAGTGCAAGGGTGTCTGTGTGCAGGGGAGGGTTGTTTATGTACAGGAAGGTGCCCCTTCCTGCACATGAACAATCCCAAAATACCATTTTGTAACATGTGTGCTGCTTCGTGCAGCACACATGAAAGTTACAAAATGGCATTTTAAAAAAGGTTTGTTCATGTACAGGAAGGGACACCTTTATGTACATGAACAAACCATGGCATTTTGCTTTTTCCATGTGTGCTGCACAAGGCAGCACACATGGAAAAGCAAAACGAGGAGAAATAAAGCATTTCTCCTCGTTTTCGCCACCTTAAGACCAGGATTTTTCTGGTCTTAAGTTCGGCGCTGCCACCTATTATCGCCGCCCTTGATAATAGGTGGCAGCGTCGATCACAATGGGTGTTGCGGTGGAACGCCCACCGCAACACCCACTGCACGCCCCTTTCACGCTAAATTTAGCGTGAAAGGGGCCTTATTCTCAAGGCAGCGTTAAGCCACTTAACGTGGCTTAAAGCCACGTTAAGTGGGTTAACGCTGCTTTGAGAATAAGGCGCTGACCCTATCGCCATGGGAACGTCAGAAAAAGTGACGTTCCCGTGGCGATAGGGGCTTGAGAATATGCCCCTTAGTGTCTGCAGCAGTAAATGGTCCAAAACGCAACGTCCACTGAAAACTGACCCTTTTTATGCAATGTGCCTAGCTTTCAATTGTGGGCCCGCGCTCAGCTAGCACCCAGAGAAACCTAGCAAACCTGTGTACTTTTGAAAACTAGACACCCAGGGGAATCCAGGATGGGGTGACTTGTGTGGCTCTCACCAGGTTCTGTTACCCAGAATCCCTTGCAAACCTCAAACTTTGTCTAGAAAAACAAATTTTCCTCGCAATTGTGTTCTGGAATCTGTGGGCAGCCACAAACTTCCTTCTACCCAACATTTCCCCAAGTCTCCCAATAAAAATGGTACCTCGCTTGTGTGGGTAGGCCTAGTGCCAGCAACATGAAACGGCCCAAAATCCAACGTGAACACATCACATTTTTCCACTGAAAACTGACACTTTTTCTGCAATGTGCCTAGCTGTGGATTACGGGCCCTAGCTCAGCCGGCATCCATGGAAACCTAGCAAACCTGTACATTTTTGAAAACTAGAGACATAGGAAAATCCAGGATGGGCTGATTTGTGTGGCTCTCTTCATGTTTTTCTACCCAGAATCCCTTGCAAACTTAAAATTTGTCTAAAAAAACACATTTTCCTCACATTTCTGTGATGGAAAGTTGTGGAATCTGCGAGGAGCCACAAACTTCCATCCACCCGTCATTTCCCCAAGTCTCTCAATAAAAATGGTACATCACTTGTGTGGGTAGGCCTAGTGCCCACAACATGAAACGACCCAAACGTATTGTGGAGACATCAAAATTATCTATCACTTAATGACCTGGTTTTGTAAGGGGGTAACCAGCAAATTTGTTCCTGGGTTCGGCGGACATTTAGGAAACCTACCAAATGCAGACATTTCTAAAAACTAGACACCCAGCGGAGTTCAGGGATGTGTGGCCTGCTAGGATCCCCCAATGTTTTCTTACCCAGAATGCCCTGCAAACCTAAAATTTAGTTACAAAATTGAATTTTCCTCCCATTTCTGTGTGGGCAGCGTTCCCCACGCATAACACCAGGCAAGCACCAGTCTACACACACTGCCGCCAAGCACTACTCCACACACACTGCCAGTCAAGCGCAAGTTCACACACATGCCAGCCAAATGCCAGTACACACACAGCCAGCTAAATGCCAGTACATGCAGACCATCAGCTGAACTCCAGTTCACATACACACACAGAAACTTTCCCTGGTATCTAGACGTTTTCTGCACCCCTTGGGGGCAGATGAGCCTAAAAATGTGACTGATATGTCCCCAAGGGGGGCAGAAATTGCTTAAAAAAAAAAGGGGACCCTTGACCATGGGGCTGTTCCCTGACATGCCCATATACATATCCCTAGTGCCTAGTGGTCTTTCTGCCCCCATCCGGAGTAATAACCATCATATGTGGCCATTTGTTTGTGGGGTTGGGGGCATTGCCATTCTGGGCAGCCCCCATGCCTTCCACAAAGTAAAAATCGTCCCTGGTGTCTAGTGGGCTTTCTGCCATCCCAAGGGTGAAGATCGGGGGCTGTTGCCCATATCTGCTCCCCAGAAGGGCGGAAAAGACTGTGCCCATTTTTGGGGGGGTGGTGGTCCATCGACATGCTCCAGGGCATCCCCACCCCTGCACAAAGACAAAATAGCTCCTGGTGCCAAGATCGGGAGCTATCGCCCCCATATACCCCACGGGGGCAGAAAAAATGTGCCCATTTTATTGGGGGGGGAATTGTGCTGCTTAGACATTGAGTTTTATGCCGCTTAGCAGGGATAACAGGCTGGAGGCTGGTGGGGGCATAAAGAAAATGTTCTTGCTGAAGGCAGTGGTAAAGCTGCTGACTGCAGATGGAGCAGAACTTCTCGTGTGCACAAGTCGCACAAGCCGCACCAGCCTAACACCGACCACCTCCTTGCAGCGCTCAAGATCTGAGGCCTATTGTCATCACACCACTCTCTGCCTCAATCCTTTGTGCTTCTCCCGCCGTCCCTGCTCCCGCTTTGCCACTTTGCTGCTACACTAAATCGAGCCGACAAGAAGTGCAGCGGTGCGGGGTGGGTTAGCTTTGATTGATGGAGGTGTGATGGCCGGGCTGGAGGAACAGGGGCCTGAGGGGAATGCCACACCTTTGCCTGGAGTTGGCTCCCGGCTCTCCCAGGCCCCCGAACCTCTCACAATGGTGCCGAAGCTGCCCTTGCTTTGCTTCTCACCTCCCCTCCTCTCTGCCCCATGCCGCTCTGTGCACCCTGCTTTGCCTCACTCTTAGCTCCGCCTCCACACTCCTTACGACCACACGCTTCACGTCCTTCTCCAGGTTATGCTTAATTTTTCCTAGAAAGATTCATAATAGTAGACATTTGCCATACCCACTAAATGCCCAACTCCGGGATAATGATGTTTTACAATGCAATTAATCCCACCCTTTTCGCTGCCCAAGTCAGAATCAGTGCCACAGAATACCTTCAACAGGAAAGCAAATTGAAACTGAAAGCAACAAATTAGCCCGTGGGCAGTGAAAATATGGGCACTGGCCTTACTTTTGAGGAAATAAAGAAATTATTGCTGTTTTTAGTTTGATATGCTTAACATAGTGGCCACACCAGCCCAATAGCCCTGTAGGAAAAGAGCACAGCAGTGCAGATTTCGACAAGGTTTACCTCTGAAAACTTTGCAGACGTTTTCCAAAACCTAGTGAGCCTCAAAATTCATGAAAGTTATGACATTTCGAAAATCATTTTACTAGAAATACAAATAAAGCAAAATGACATTATCCAACAATGATTTTTAGTGCTGAGTAAAAAATATTTCTGGATGAACATTCATCTTCAAAAAAGTTTTTTCAGGAATTTCAGTGATGTGAAGTTTTGTGATAGTGAGGAACTTCCCAACTTTGTAAAGTTAAGAAGTTTGTCATCTTTTCAAAACCTGGTTTTACATTCAAAAGTACCTCATGCAGTAACCTTTTGCCACCCTTCCACTAAAAAAAGCCAAAGAATTTCACTACAAACGATTCTAATGTAACAAATCCCTTAGCAAGAACTCCACTAAGAAGTGGCAAGAATGCTCCACTAGATTAGTACTGGTGTTAATTTTGATAAATACGATGTCGATATATACCATGATATATGTACGTATAATAACGAACTCGCACCCGATATGATGACCTCCCCCTAAACCCTGAGTCAGAAATAAGTGGTCAGGCAGGCCCTGGGACCTGGGCCCGAAGCAAGTGATTGACAGATTACCGGTGGAGGGACACGTAATTCTTAGACAAATGAGCGAACAGGAAAACCCAGATCGATCCCACAGATAGGCAGTGACACTACTTTGGTCTCGGGAGATTGGCCCCAATAAAACACGTTTGGCCGAAAGGGCGCATGTTCCCAAAACACCATAAAGTCACATGCCACACTTAGTTAGAAACACTCAGCCAATCAGAACACAGCATGCATAATACACGCAGTGATCACGCGCACCCCATGTCGGACATCTGAACACGTACCCACTAGCTGCGCATTGTGTCCACGCTGGGTCGAGTCCCACCTGTGTTTCTTATCAAGTGACCAGATGTATAACTCGGTGACTAGGCTCAAATTCCTGTTCTAAAAAGAATACACAAATTGCTGTATTCCACTTTGCAAAATGTATAAAATGACGGCCAAAACCAATGTACTTTGAGACATTCTTCAAACGCCTCTTGTCTTTTATTTTTTCAAGGTAAATTGATATTCAAGCAACATTTTGGCAAGCCAAATAGGAGTATTGGTTCGTTGAGCCCGACTACAATTGAAGGAACAGAACCCCACCAGTGCAGGTTGACATCTGCACAGAAAGAACGGTGAGCAGACACCATCATTGACTGAAAGTTCTGCTGAATCCGCGTGCTGGAGGTCCACCATAAAGCCACCGTCAGGGGGTAAGAGACTCATCTGATTTTTAATCCCAGCATTTGGCGTATGGCAAACTAAGACGGAGATCACCTTTCTTTGATAGTCAGCATGCTAGGAAAGGTGAGAGTTGTATTAGTCGCTTGAACCACAGGACGTGACACAGAGGGTACGCTTGTCTCTGGGTGTGATACTGGGACAGCTTCAACCGCTTGGCGAGACACAGAGGGTACGCTTGTCTCTGGGTGTGCTACAGGGCTGCTTGGACCACTGGGCTTGACACAGAGAGTACGCATAGTCTCTGGGTGTGATATAGAGCCAGCATCTTGATCTTAATTTTTTTGTCTAAGGGAGGTTTCTTAGTGCAATTGGTTTCTTAACACTGGTAGTATCTGAAAGAAGTGAGAGGTGTTATTCACTTGGACCACTGGGTGTGACACAGCTGGTACGCATGACCCCTGGGTGTGACAAAGGGTGTAATTCAGATGTTAGGGAAAAATTTGGACCTTGGAGAGTAACGCGCAGCTTTTGCTTGGCCAAGGAGTGCTTGTAGTTGTCGTTGTTGAGTCGCTCCTCCTTCTCCATGTAAATTATTGCTATTTTTGTCCCCCGAGCAGATATTGACATACTAACAGGCTCACTTAATTCTGTGTACAGCGCAGAGCCTCCCGTCATCATTGAGTGGCATGCGTTAGGGGCGGGCTAAGGTTTTTTTTTAACAAAGTCGTCATTTTTTCCTCTGTCATTTCTCTCTTCTAATTTCATTGTGGTTTTCAATTGATGCATTTTTTCTTGATATTGTGGTGCTAATAAAATTATTGCAAACTGTGTTTTATGTTAAATGTTGTGTCCATTTAACGATTTTATGTGTGTATGAAAAAGTCATAATTTGCTTACATCTTGCTATTCCACTACTAAAAGTACAGTTCATAACGTTATTGAGTCAACCAATGCACGTTCTTACAGTTTGTTATTTTTCATATGTGTTGTTTTATGTATTGTGAAAGTTTGTTTGATGAATCCTTGTCCTAAGATGAGCTCATAGTAAAAATATTTATTGCCGTTATAAGCCCTTATACATATTTTCCCCACGATCAGAGTAGTATTTAAGTTTGTTTTAAAGACTTGTCACGAAAGAAGTGTACCAGCCCTTAAAAGGTTCTGAACCCATCATGGAGTTGCCATTAAACCACATGCAAACTAGGTTCCCCACGCAGGCTAAGAAGCTAAATTCTGCCATGAATGGCATGCATACGCTAAGACACATGTGTTTCCCTGGCCAGAGGGGGGAACTTTCGACACCAACATAATAGAACACACAAGGACACATATTCGGACCAAGTACGTAGGGCAGAAGAAGGCTAGATGAGAGGCACTGTTAGAACTTTGGGGCATCTTTGAGGTGGCCCCGCCCTACAATTCTGCCCCAGACCCCGCAAGTAAGTTGTCCGCACCTCCCCCACCATACACAGGCACAGAGGTGCTCTTTTTAATGTAGGCCATCCCTGCCGTTCCTGCACTGGGTTACACCAATCCGCCAGGCGAGGTGGGCCGCTAGATCCAGGGCAGGGAGGTTCCCAGATCATTAAATTCAGGTGATTCTGGCCTCATCCCAGTTCAGCGCTAGATTTTTCTGAAGTTCGACTGCCCACCCATTGCACGCAACCCATCAAGCCCGGGTGGCAGAGGGACAAGACACTCTAACCCGTCCAGTCAAGCGCTATCAGGTACCAGGAGGTTCATAGCGGTACTGGATAGCGACACCACCAGTGGAGGGGAGGAAAAAGGTCCTAGCCCTCCGGAGTATGACATTGAGGAGGGAGCCACAGGTTATACTCCCCCAGGATATTCTCATGTAGCGGTAGAAATGGAAGGAAGTGAGCTAGAGGACAAGTTCCTACCAAGGAGAACCACATGCAGCACCAAGAGAAGAAGCAACCTAGGTGGGAGTTGGAAGAGAGGCACAGGGTGAGAATGGAGAGAGCTAGAGCTCTCGCCTGGGAAGCACAGAGGGAGAGCAGAGCTACACATCCTCCCCCAGAGGAGAGCCGAGCTAGCCCTGGGTTCCGTGAGAAGAGGAGCCCGGAACAGAACCAGATGGGAGGCCTACACTGCGAACAAAAATGCCACCTGACCATCAGCGTATGAGGGGGCAGATCAAGAAATAAAAGAACAGGGTAGCCTAGCCCAAATTCAATTAAGACATTGGAAAAGCAGAAAGGCTTCCTCTGTGCATGCATGAGCAGAGTAGCAAAGAGGACGTCTGCCGCTTCCCCGGAACATGCAGGTCAAACCAGCTGACCCCTAGAGAGATAGTGTCGAGAGAAGAAGGCGAGGTCTTCACACAACTATTCTGCCACCTGCTAGCCCACTGGACTGAAAGTGAGGGCAGGTATGATACACCTTGTCCAGGGAAGGGATTCTTTGAACAAGAGGACATCGCCATAGTGGAAGACTGCTTCCAGCACGCAGGAAGTGATCCCAGATGGAACTTTCCCTACATGCACAAATGCTTGAAAAGATGGGAGCGCTATGTTGGAGAAAAGCCAGCGGAGTGGCTCCAAGCCAAAATATGCCTGTTGTTACAGAAAGGCACCTCAGGGACCATCTATGTGCCATGAGCTCAGATGGTCAAAGAAGGGCTCAAGACCAAACTGCTCTCATTGATCGAATGGGCAGGAAAATTGATCTCATGTTTGAGAAAACACAGTGGGGATGAACCTAGCAATAGGCAGTGTCAAGAGTCTGCTCAGCAGCGTCATCGGAGAGTAGACTAACATGGTGTTTTCCCAAGCTTGCATCCCATCTGTCATGCCGACCAATACCGAGCATGACGGGCCACATTCAATTCATTTTGACACCAGATATGGAGGGCCCTGAGGGAAAAATTCCTTGACCACCCAGATATAGGAGGACTGATAGCAGAAAGCATGAAGCGTGGGGAAACCATGACTGACTTCCTAGACAGAATGAGGGAGCAACGGGGACAGGAGACAGGACAGCCATGGACCGATTCGCGCACCCACGTTGCATTCTGCTACAACATCCTCAAAAGGAGTCTGGCCACCGAAATACAGAGTGGGCTGGATAGCATGGTAGGATTAGACACCAAACCGTGGTGGGAAATACAGGCCTACATATTACATTACTACAGAAAGAAGCAGGAAAAGGACAGGGAAAAGCAGGAGCAAGCCCTAAGATACACCGCTAAGCTGGTCCAACATAAATTAAAAAATAACACCCTTGAGGGGGCCATGTTGGCCGCAAGCATGCAAATGGCACCAGTCTTGAAGGGAGCTACGCTGCCGAACCCCAGAGGTTTTCCACCCAGTCCTGATGGCAGAGGTCAGAGGAGCTGGCAGCAGCCAGACCTCAGAGAGTGCTACTACTGTTGCTGAATGGACCACATGGCCGACCAATGCCACCTGAAGGCATACTATGAGCAAAGATCGATAGGCCTGGGCCAGTCCCCGCAAAGTTCCCATCCACAAAACCAAGCCCAGATCAACCTGAGCGCACAGAACAATCAGCCACAAGGAAATCAGTCAACAAAGACACTACCGCAACAAAAATCAGGTGGTTGGCCAAACACATGGCAACTGCAGCAGGCAGAAAACCCCGCCCAGCAAGCACCGGCACCACAGCAGGGAGTGTTGACTTTCTGTGGATGAAATGCCTTCATGCAGTCGCCCAATCCAAATACGCAGTGAACCCAAAACCCCAATATGACCCATCCACTTCACACCAACACCAGGAAACTCACCACAACAATAAAGACTAGTGACACAGCATTAGGAGAATCCTTTAGCCTTTACTTGCGTTCAGGAAAAACTCAGGGCTGCCGTTTGTTCGGTCGATAGGGAATCCACGCTAAAATCCACCATTTGAGTGCCCGCAGGTGTCTAGGCCCCACTCGCTTGCTAGTCCCCCAGGGCAGGGTTGGTAGGCCACGCCCCTAGAGGAGGGCAGTCTGATGAAGGGGCGGATGCCCCCCAACCAGCACGGAAAAACAAGCACCCAGGTTGCCACATGTAAGTCCAATAGGGATGGGTTCCTATAACAAGATCAAAAGGACCCCATTCAGGCCTCCAGCTAGTGGAGGCCCCCTTTCAGTTCCAAAACGAAGTGACGCTCCGGTGCCGGAAGCCAGGTTTTCCATGCACTTGGGATGATGGTGTCCTCCATAAAACTCCATTGTCCATGCACAAGTAAGCAGCAACTTGACACCAAGTCAGTAGAGAGATTCACAAGGGCAATGAGCCATCTTAGTTCATTACTCGCAGTACGACAAGTCCAAGCTGCACACCTGACTCCTGTCGTAAGCAAGATATTTTGCCTCCTCCTCTCCTCTAATGCTTCCAACATCCAAAGTCGGCTCATGGGATCACATTCCTCCAAAACAGCGAGAGTAGCATGTCCCTGGATAAGACATCCCTGATCCCTGCCGAGGACGGCAGACCCAAAGCATCCTGGATCTGAGGGAGAGAGGGGCACCAGGAGAGAATAGGGGGTTCTGTAGATGACCATTGCAGCCCCCACACCAGGTTCATGGATGCGCACATCACTGCACGCAGCTTGTTAAAGCAAATAACATAGGGCCTCACGAACATCGTCCAAGGGAGCAATGGGCCCGATCCCAGTCATTGCCACATCCGAACCAGATGGGAACTGCAGAGCAGCTTCTCAACCTCTACCGGTATGCCACAATACAAACAACACCACATGAGACCTTAGGAAGATGCCCAAATGACCTGCAGGAAGCAACCCAAAAGTAGCCCAAAACTGAAGATTTCAGTAACAGGGCGTGGTCAAGACACGCAACTCCATTAGGTAAAAGCATATTACACGCCAAGTGCAGGGACCAGTGGGGCATACACGTGTCCTCAGGACATGTTGCAATTTCCCACAACCCCCAAAATTGCGACTTGCCCCCCTTCCTTTCATGGCACATAGTGCACGTTCAATCAATCAATCAATCATATCATTTGTAAAGCGCACTACTCACCCGTGAGGGTCTCAAGGCGCTGGGGTGGGGAATGCTGCTACTGCTCGAAAAGCCAGGTCTTGAGGAGTTTTCTGAAGGTCAGCAGGTCTTGGGTCTGCCGTAGGTGGATGGGGAGGGTGTTCCAGGTCTTGGCGGCGAGGTGGGAGAACGATCTGCCACCGGAGGACGCTCTTCGGAAGCGGGGGACAGTGGCGAGGGCGAGGTCGGCGGAGCGGAGCTGGCGGGTGGGGGTGTAGAAGCTGAGTCGTCTGTTGAGGTACGTTGGTCCGGTGTTGTGGAGTGCCTTGTGTGCGTGGGTGAGGAGTTTGAAGGTTATCCTCTTGTTGACCGGGAGCCAGTGCAGGTCTCTCAGGTGGGGTGTGATGTGGCTGCGGTGAGGGATGTTGAGGATCAGGCGTGCAGAGGCGTTCTGGATGCGTTGGAGCCGTCTCAGGAGTTTGGCCGAGGCTCCTGCGTAGAGGGCGTTTCCGTAGTCCAATCTGCTGCTGACGAGGGCCTGGGTGACCGTTCTTCTCGTTTCAGTGGGGATCCACTTGTAGATCCTGCGGAGCATGCGGAGGGTGTTGAAGCAGGCGGAGGAGACGGCGTTGACCTGTTTAGTCATGGAGAGGGTGGAGTCGAGGATGACCCCTAGGTTGCGTGCGTGGTCGTTGGGTGTTGGGGCGGTTCCCAGTGCGGTCGGCCACCAGGAGTCGTCCCAGGCCGAAGGGGTGGATCCGAGGATGAGGACCTCTGTCTTGTCCGAGTTCAGCTTCAGTCGGCTGTTCCTCATCCATTCAGCGACGGCCTTCATTCCTTTGTGGAGGTTGGTTTTGGCGGTGTGGGGGTCCTTGGTGAGGGAGAGGATCAGCTGGGTGTCATCGGCGTAGGAGATGATGTTGAGGTCGTGCCGACGGGCGACGTGGGCGAGCGGTGCCATGTAGATGTTAAACAGAGTTGGGCTGAGAGAAGAGCCCTGGGGTACGCCGCAGATGATCTCGGTGGCTTCGGAGCGGAAGGGGGGAAGGCGGACGCTCTGTGTTCTGCCGGAGAGGAAGGAGGTGGTCCAGTCCAGGGCCTTCTCTTGGATCCCGGCGTTGTGGAGGCGTGTTCGTAGTGTGTGGTGGCAGACCGTCTCGAAAGCAGCTGACAGGTCCAGGAGGATGAGGGCCGCCGTTTCTCCGTTGTCCAGCAGGGACTTGATGTCATCGGTGGCGGCGATGAGGGCAGTCTCGGTGCTGTGGTTGCTGCGGAACCCGGACTGGAAAGGGTCCAGGATGTTGTTCTCCTCGAGGTAGCGGGTCAGTTGTTTGTTGACGGTCTTCTCGATGACCTTTGCCGGGAAGCGGGAGCAGGGAGATGGGCCGGAAGTTCTTGAGGTCCTTAGGGTCCGCCTTGGGTTTCTTGAGTAAGGCGTTGATCTCGGCGTGCTTCCAGCTCTCCGGGAAGGTTGCTGTCTCGAAGGAGGTGTTGATGACTTTCCGGAGATGGGGTGCGATGGCTGTGCTGGCTTTGTTGAAGATGTGGTGTGGGCATGGGTCTGACGGAGATCCGGAGTGGATGGTGTTCATGATCTTGATGATGTCGTCGTCATTGATGTTGGTCCAGGAGAGCAGGCGGTTGGTGCGGATGGTGGTCGTGGGGGCGGAGGTCTCAGTGGTTGTCGGGGCGGTCGTGGCGTTGAAGCTGTCGTGGATGTCTGCGATCTTGCGGTGGAAGAAGGTGGCCAGCGAGTCGCACAGGTCTTGCGAGGGTGGGACGTCATTGGTGTTGGAGCTGGGGTTGGAGAGTTCCTTCACGATGTTGAAGAGCTCTTTGCTGTTGTGCGTGTTGTTGTCTAGGCGGTCTTTGAAGGAGGCCCTTTTGGCGGATCTGATGAGGTGATGGTGTCTGCGGGTGGCGTTCTTGTGGGCTGTGTGGCTGTCCGGTGTTCGTTCACGGAGCCAGATCTTTTCTAGCTTTCGGCAGGTTTGCTTGGAGGCCCGGAGGTCTTCAGTGAACCAGCTGGCTTTCTTGTTGGTGTGACTGTTGGAGGGTTTCTTGATCGGGGCGAGGGTGTTGGCGCAGTTGTTGATCCACTGTCTGAGGTTGCGGGCGGCAGTGTCGGGGTCGGTGGGGTCGGTGGGTGGGCTCTGGGCGAGGGTGGTGGTTAGTTGGTCTTCGGTGACTTTGCTCCAGCAGCGGCGGGGCATCTGTTGGGTGCAGTGGTGCGTGGTGGGTTTCTTGAAGGTGAAGTGGATGCAGCGATGGTCTGTCCAGTGGAGTTCGGTGGTGTGGTTGAAGGAGACGTGGGGGCTTGCGGAGAAGATGGGGTCAAGCGTGTGACCGGCGGAGTGGGTGGGTGTTGTGACGAGTTGTCTGAGTCTGAGGTTGGCTAGGTTGTCGATCAGGGTGGTGGAGTTGGTGTCGTTGTTGTTCTCGAGGTGGAAGTTCAGGTCCCCGAGGAGGATGTAGTCCGTGGAGGCGAGGGCGTGTGTGCTGACGAAGTCGGCGATGGAGTCGCTGAACTGTGGTCGGGGTCCGGGGGGTCTGTAGACGAGGGTTCCTCTGAGGGTGGTGTTGGGATCGGTGTGGATCTGAAAGTGCAGGTGTTCGGCGGTGCTGAGGGTGTCGTCGGTGTTGGTCGAGACTCTGAGAGTGTTCTTGTGGACGATGGCGATTCCTCCTCCTGCTCCGTTGGTGCAGTCCCTGCGGGTGATCTTGTAGCCTTCCGGGACGGCTATGGCTATGTCGGGTGCCGAGGCGGGGTTCAGCCAGGTCTCCGTCAGGAAGGCGACGTCTGGGGAGGTTGAGTCGAATAGGTCCCAGAGTGCAACAGCATGTTTGCGGGCGGAGCGGGTGTTGAGAAGGATGCATCTGAGGTGGTTGGGTTCTTTCCTGGTTGGCGGCATGGTGGGGCGGATGCTTGTGAAGCTGCAGTTCCGGCAGGTGAAAGCTCCGTGGGTGCGCTTCGGGGCGGCCAGGAAGCAGGTGTGTGATCGTCCGGTGTTGAGTGCGTGGAGGGATCTGGCATCATAGCGGTGTCGGGCGTCGTGGCGTTCGCGGGGTCCAGGGGTCCTGGTGCTGGGCGCGGTCCAGGTGCGGACGGGCGCAGACGGGCTTGCCTTAGGCGCGCCTTCGGCGTGCCAGCGGCGCGGCCGCTGCGCGGCCTCAATATGAGGGGATGTGGGAGGGAGGAGCAGCTGGGAGCGGGACGGCGAATGGGAATGCAAGGGGGCGGGGCCGCAGGGATGCAGCGGCGGGAAAAACGGGCGGGGGCTGCGGGAGAACTCGGCACAGGAAGGAAAAGCAAGTTTAGGCAAGAAAACAAGTACAGGCACAGGGGAATAAAGACAAGTCTGGGCAAGAAAGCAAGTTAGGCACAGGGGAATAAAAACAAGTCTGGGCAAGAAAGCAAGTTAGGCACAGGAGGATAAAAACAAGTCTGGGCAAGAAAGCAAGTTAGGCACAGGAGGATAAAAACAAGTCTGGGCAAGAAAGCAAGTTAGGCACAGGGGAATAAAAACAAGTCTGGGCAAGAAAGCAAGTTAGGCACAGGAGGATAAAAACAAGTCTGGGCAAGAAAGCAAGTTAGGCACAGGAGGATAAAAACAAGTCTGGGCAAGAAAGCAAGTTAGGCACAGGGGGAAAAAACAAGTCTGGGCAAGAAAGCAAGTTAGGCACAGGATTAGGCAAAAACAATGCAGGCAGAGCCGTGCAGCAGCGTGGGGAGCGACCTGCCTGCGAGCAGGGTCAGAGGTCAGGTTCAGGTCCAAAGGTACCTTTCGCATTGATAAATCTACACACACACACCCACATGTTAGGGAAAGTAGGGTATTATAGGGCTGACAATCCCCATAAAATGATAGTTAGGTAAAAAGAGACATCAACAACCACGAAGACCGCTCCACTAAAACACTCACCTCCATCATGGTGAGGGGAGAGGACCAAATGACCCACAAAATAAAATTCAGGTGACCCTTGTCCAAAACTCACTGATTCCTAAAAATGGCACCCAAACTGGGGTCCCCCATTTAGTACCCCGCCAAAGATTGCGCAAAATGGACACACAGAAATGCCCCAAAAAGGGCAGGCACAGGAATTTCCGAGACTGAGTAATGATGCATTTCTCTCTCTAATGAGCTAACCTACAACCCACAGCTCTTATCCAACTGGTCTGCAATGAAGCCGCAAGTACACCACCTTTACTGGGGCCCACAACTTATTCAGTAGCAACCTCCAAAGTCCCAACGAGGCCTGAAGGTTCAAGGCAAACAAAGACCACAGACTATTTTTTTATGGATATTTTTTACCCGAAGACGCCAGAAAGCTGCAGATGACCCCTCCACATGCCATCCCAAGACCTGCAATGTTCCAGAAATTACTTAATATTGCATCTTTGTGCATCATCTGCTTAGCATGGGTGCCGCCGCATCCATCTGTAGCAAGAAATCTGCCTAGTCGCATGGAGCCTACCTCAACATTTCTACAGTGCTTGCATAGGGACCTCTCCCACCTCACTTATACTTATACTGAACCAAACGCTAGTACTCCACATGCACTACACAGTGCACTCCTACACAACACATGGTACCAACACATGACCACCGTGGGTGCCCAGACGTCGGCTAAGTCATGCTATGTCTGCTCGCTAATACCCCACTTTGTGGATGAGGACAGACTTTACTTATCCCAAGAACTAGCCCCCGAAAAAACAAAATGTCTCATCCACATGTACCTTCAAAGGATTTGAGCCAATACACAACCCAGTAGAGTAGATCCCTATAGTGTAGTGGTAAACATCACCCAGTATGACAGCAACCCTACAGCGTTACACCTTTTCACTGAGCCTAGCGACATTCAAACTGAGCTAGATAGGATGCACAGGTGGAGCACCATAGGGGAGGACATTGTTTGAACCAGAGATTTCCAAGAAAAGAGGATCTTGGAGGTGACAGTACCACCGCACCAGTGCACAAACATGTCCTCTCCCACCTCTGTCTGTGGTCCCAGGGTCACCCTCAGCGTACCTGGGTCAGTATTCTTTAATAACTAATGGACCCCAAACATGGAGTTCCAGTGCAGGGCCATTCACCTTGATGATACCAGGGAAATGAGTCTAGAAGGGAAGGATTGAATATCAACATAGATATCCCATTGCAGAAATGCTGGGACACTGAGATAGATAGGTACACGTGGGTAGAAGGGAAGGGGCAAACCCTAATTGCACAGAAACTTACACTTTATTCCTTGTGTTTCAGAGGAAAGGGATCAATACTGCTTGGCACCAACAAATATTGTGAAGCAATACTGCACATACCAGATATGCAAAGGGGCACCTCCGTGTTGATGGACACTTACTGGCAATGTGGGGAGTTTACCTACACCCAGCTTGTCTCCAGATGGCGGGGCCTCTGCACCCTCGTAACCATACACACCCCAACCCTGGTCATCCCTGGAGAACATCTGTCCGAGTTGTACCAACATCTGCTACAGAAGAAAACAACTCTATTGGATCAGGCTAGAGAAAAAAGAACTGCTGATTACTTTGGGGGGCTCAATACAAGGACATTCTGGAAGAATTCAGACTGTAGTCTGACACTCAAGTAATCACAGGAGGGTCCATACCCTTCTTCACTTTTAAAACAAAGGCGCAAACCCCCCAGTTACAAATAACCAGGTGGGAGCTGCTTAAAATGATCAACAATACTGAACTCGGCCTAAATGCTATCAAGGAAGAAATAAGAGCCATCCGTCTCATGGTGATGCAACATCGGTATGTGTTGGACTTGATGACAGCGCTGGAGGGAGGGGTGTGTTCCAAAATCAGTGCTTCCTGTTGTACTTTCATCCCTGGAAACGACCTAGAAAATAGGACACTGACTATTGCCATACACCAACTGTATTGTCTACAAGCTGACATGAAGAAGGAGGGAGGTGCCCCTGAGCAGAACTGATTTATGGACTTATTTTCCTGGATCCCCCAATGGGTGACCAGAGTGTGCCTCTCATTGCTTCTTATTGTTCTTTTTGTGCTATTTTTGTGTGTTTTCCTAAAAGTGGGGGTTTCCTGCTGTAAAAAATCAGTCCTCAAGTTAGGTAGAATGCAAGTAAATAGGAAATTAGTAATAGACACAACAGAAACACAACAAGCCTCGAATAATGTGACTGTCATGAAGTATGGGTTAAAAGACGTAGTTGAAAATTCAACTAGTGGGGGGAAGGTTAATATTGATAAATAAGTTGTTGATATACACCATGATTTATGTACGTATAATAATGAACTTGCATTGCCATTTTTGAATTCACCAGATATGACCTCCCCCTCAACCCGAGTCAGAAATACATGGTCAGGCAGGCCCTGCGACCCATGCCCGAAGCAACTTATTGACAGATCACAGGCGGGGGGACACAGAACCCTTAGACAAACGCGTGAACAGGAAATCAAGTACGATCCCACAGATAGGCAGCAACACACAATGGTTTCAGGTGAGTGGCCCCCAATAAAACACCTTTGGCTGGAGTTTGCGCATCACCAAAACACCATAAAGTCAGATGCCACACTAAGTTAGGAACACTCAGCCAATCAGAATACAGCATGCACACTACACACAGTGATCACATGCTCCCCATGTCGGACATCTGGACACATACCCACTAGCTCCGCATTGTGTCCACACAGGGTCGAGACCCACCTGCGTTTCTTATCAAGTGACCAGATTTATGACTCCGTGACTAGGCCCAGATGCCTGTTCTAAAAAGAATGAACAAATCGCTTTATTGCACTTTGTGAAATGTTTAAAATGACAGCCAAAATCAATGTATTTTGAGCCAGTCTTCACATCGACTCTGTTGCCTGCTCTCCCAGCCACTGCGTTTAATTAAACCAGCTGTTCCTGTTTTGCCAAATGCCTCTTATCTTTAATTTTTTAAGATTAATTCATATTTGAGCAATACTGGGCTCTACTAAAGATGGCGGTCAGCCTGAAGTGGGTCTCTTTACAAAATGGACTGCTCTTTGGGGGCGTCTGATTACTAATGATAGGGACAAGCCATATACCCTTCATAGTAAATCCATGCAGTGACTGATTACAAGAACCTCACATTTTCCCCTGAATGTAAGTGTATCTTTACATTGAGAATGTGATGTACATGAGAGGATTCTTATATAAATATGTGTGTGGGTGTACCTATGTTTCTATGTTTCTATGTTTCTATGTGTGTGTGCATGTGTGTGTGTGTGTTTGTGTGTGTGTGTACGTGTGTTTGTTTGTGTGTGTGTGTGACCGCAAGGTAGTAGGACAATAGTAGACTACTCTGGTGGCTGTCCAACCTTTTGTTCTCCCTACATATCACTTCACCTATCATTCCTATACCTGCTGTAGCTATAGTAGTTGAATGTCTAGTTTGGACTTAAAAGGGAGAAGAGCATCAGTGTGAGCAAACTTGAGAAGGTTAACTGAGATCATCAAAAAATACACTTGAACAATAAAGCCTGGATGTACTTCCTGTTGAGGCCGAGCATAGGAGGACTACGGAGGAGAGACGCAGCGAGGAAGCGGCAAGAAGGTATGTTTTTATTTTTTATTTTATTTTTTTATACCTGTTTCCCCCCACGTCCCCCCTCACGTTCCCGCCCCCCTACTTCCTCTCCGTGCCGAAAAAACATAAAAGATACCTAACTATCCTGTAATATGGAGATAATCTATAACAATCCTAGTAAAAAGGGTGAAAGTCTCATCAGGATCTATAAAAGAATATATGTAAAAAATCCCTATAGAAGAAATGTCCAGTCCTGAGCAAAATGTATATAAAATAATATAATATATAAAATAATGAAGACTTCTCCTGGCATGAACTATATCTTTGAAAGAATAATGAAACAATTCAATACTAAACATGTCACAAGTATGGGGAAGCTAATGAACTCAGTGAGAAGGGGGCTGCCCCCTAGAATTCTGTCTGTTAAGGGAACAAACTGAGGTAATAAGAGAACATGGCCGTGTGCACTGAAGTAGAAGAGCATCCCAACGAGAAAATGACTTGAGAAGCAGCAGTCAAAAGACCGCCGCTTCTCAAGTAATTTTCTCGCTGGGATGCACTTCTACTTCAGTGCACATGGCCTGAAGGAAAATCTCCACTACGGAGTGCCAGTCTTATTTGGACTTGCACATCTATCTCCAATATCCAGGTACAACACCACTTGGATGATTAACAATATTCTATCACCTACCGGACATTCGGTTTAGATTCGCTGCCTTGCTGGACTATTTTTCCAGTTCCATACAAATGCCATCACTTGGCATACGTATTGGAAAGTGACCTCAATCTAGATGCACTCTTGTGATTGGCACAGATGTTTTACAATCATGCTGCCCTGAAGAAGTCCAATGTTCAATGGACGAAACGCATTGGCTGATGTTTTTTTTGAAAGAAATATAATTCAATAAAAGAAGAGACTAACATATGGACCATATTGACACTGTTATTTATATAGAAAGTGTCATATTTGACTGTGATATCTTGACGTTCGTTTCCTATTTTATATACATGTTTGCTTATCTGTGGTGTAGCTCTGACTCTGCTTTGTTGTCTTATATTCTCTTGTGAAGGGAGGCACCCTTGGACAGGGGGTGTCATTCGGAGAAGTGCACACAAGGATGCTTAACAGTATCTGATAAAGAAAAACTTTGGTGATCAACGTTACGGTAGCTGTACATGTGTTGTGGTCCACTGTCCATGTTATCAGTATAGTAATTAGAGAACAAGCATGAAATTATTGCAAGTGCATGAAAAATGCTGCACATGTAGGCCATGCCTATCGATGTAATGGTAGCAAGCAGCACGTTTGTCCCCATTGTCCTAAACAAAACATAGGAAATGAGGGCAAAGGAAATAGGGCTACCGGTTTGAACAGGCAATAGAATTGGACAGGATAAACACTCATAATGTTAGTGTCTCACCTTGGGAGCAAAAAGCAGTATGGCCCCCAAGGATGAGAAATATTACTCCCCACTGGCTGGAGAGGTGAGGAACGTCTATGAAATTGTCATTTCACTGTGGAAAAAAGTGAGTTCCATGTTTCTCTATTGGGAAAAAGGAGAGTATTTATATTATATCTTTGTATTTTGCAATATGATGTTATATACTAATGTGTAAACATATTCCCTGCAGCCTTGAAAAAGTCCAACGGACGAAACATGTGTCAGCTGCTTCTGCTTACACATATCTGAGATTGTGGAAAGCACAATTGGAATAAACAACTTACACAAAAAAGAGAGGAAAAAAGAACTTCATGGACTTTGTGGTTTTGATTACTTTCAGATTACTTTCTTTAGAAAAACTTTAACTGAACAGACAGACTTCTTGTGTGTGCATCGATACTTATAATTTAACAGAAGAAGACACCAGGAAATGTCCATTTGCTTTCATATGTGTGAAACGATGTGCTGTGTGTCCATCCCACATAACATATGTTCATGTCTGGGAAGAAAGGTAGAGCTCAAGACTCAGACTCAGATTGGTTAAGGTTCGACTGGGACCAAATCAAAGCCTATGAAAGTATTTTGGACGTCTGTGATCACTATGGATTTTGGCATTGTAATCTTTATACCGTGCCTAGTTACCATCAGTCTGAACTATGGATAAACAAGTTTGCACTTATCTTTGGTTGACTTCTTGCACATTTAAAAATGTGGAACGAAATCTAACTGACTAGTTGACCTGGCATTAACTGCCAACGTCTGTAAATGTAAATTGTTCCTCTAGGTCAGAATGTATGACTTCAGCGACTGACTACAAAATGGGCATCAGCCTGAGGATTAGTGTTGCTGGAAAGTCAGCAATGATGAATCACAGAGTGATCATGCCCCTTGGCATCTCCAGCTCTGTTTTCACTGTAAGAGACTTCTTAAATGAACACTGTGTGGTGTGAGGGTAAATCTCAGGATGATTAGAGATGAATTGTTTCTGTTTGGACCCGATGGAGCAGGATTTTGAGAAAATAAACATGCTCGGATTAACTCCTCTGTAACATTACTAACAGTGTGCCGTCAAAACGAACATACAAAAAACACGGGGAAATGCTTATGCGCATGCGTGCACTAATACGTGGACTAATGCATGAAAGACTAGGCCGCATTTGCGTTCTGCTTGAAAATAAAAATAATAATAATGCTGCTTTCTGCACGTTAATGCCTTGTTAGACAAATAACGTGGGATAGTGCAAATGAAGGGCGGTAAAACAGTGAGAATTATATTTCATGAAATTAATAATGACTGTGTTTTTATTCATCGTAGTGATTCTTGCATGGGCCTACATCGTTGCATGACGATTTGAGGGGTTAAAAAGAAAACTAATAAATAAACCGAAAATCGAGCTCTGAGAGAGAATGGAGAAGGCAAAAGCAGAGGACCTTCAAGAATTTAATGTGTGTCTACCAAGTTACGGAAGGATGGGCGTGGGACCAAGTGCAAATGTACAAACTCCTTCCGCGGAAGCTGCAGAGGCGGACAATGAATATGTCGAGATTTGTAACATGTTACTAGTCGGAGGAAGCGTGTATTCATGAGACGTGGATTACGTATTGTTAGAAATATAAAACAAAGAATGCTGTGAAACATATGGACGTGACTATGGTGGTGTGATAGAACACCCCTTAAACTGACCAATGAGAGACAAAGATTCAGAAAATGTTGCTACGATGGTGCGTTGGACATGAAGGTTTTTAGAGTATAACTGGGGTGTCTGGAGGGTGTTAGGGAGTGCGCCTTGAAGAAGCTAGGGAGGGGAGATCGTCGCTGTCTGTCGGTTTTCTGTATGCAGATAGAGGCCTACCTGTTTCCTGTTCTTGTCCTACTCCTCTTAGTTCCCTGAACTTTTCTCGGGGAACCCCCATCTATTCTCATGGCCAGGGGGTAGATTTTCTACTAAAATACTTAGGTCAGTATAGCTAAAATCTGTATTTTGCATAATCATTTGTAAATGTATTTTGTCTCTGAAACTTTTGTCTCTTCATCTATCCACTCCTTCATTGCATCCTGTTCATTGTGATTTGAGTTTGACACCTTTGCTTTGATAAATGTTCTCTCTCTGTGAGTTATGCATTGTTTGCCTTGTAAAACTGTACATGATGAGCATTTACCTTCACATTATTTGCGATAAATATTATTAGCCTTATTCCGAGTTTGTGATTATTTAGAAGTATAGATCGATAGTTAGTTTCTAATTATTACCATCAACTTCTCAACTAATGGTCCATCGACCAGAGGAAAGAGAGTTGATTACAGGTTCAATTATGTATCTTGTGTGTTAGGACGAGCCTGTAGTTTATGGACAACTGTTTTAATGTAAACTTGAAACAGTGCAACAAGGATTTATGTGTTTGGAGTATAAGTATGGGCCAGTGATTGTGTTTTATCGATTATCAATCCCTGATTGGCGCTGGATCAGTTTTTGGTAGCAGAGGACGGTTTATTATTGATTAGTTTGGTAATAATTATCGATTATCGATTATTTGTTTTCTTAACATGAAAAGTTAGTGTTTTGTTCTATGTTGTCTAGAAATACGGGTACGGAGTTACCTAAGATCCCGGGATGATAATGTATTAGCCTGAAGAGGCAGAAGAATAGTGTGGATAAGGTATCACACTGCAGAAGTACTTTGTCTGTTGTCATAATACTTAACGGCGAGAGGCTGTTAGTGTTATATTAGGGACTATTCGTCTGAGAGTAGATTTTGTTTGAAATAGCGAAGGGTCCACTTCCGAAACTCTGGCCTTACATCCCCAAAGTAGTACCAAGACCTCTTTCCATGTGAAAGTCCTCTTCCGAAATTTTGGCTAGTATCCCTAGAGGAGTACCAAGTCCTCCCGTAGCTTGTTTGGGTGTAGAATAGCGTTGGTCATTATTTTACTTGGAGTGAAAGAATCTTTCTTTTTGAAGTGTAGACTATCTCTTTATTTAGTGGAACAGACAAGGGAGCATTGTTTTATGTTTGTTTCCTAACAAATTTTGTTGAGAAAAGTATAGAAAAACATTGCCGTATTATTTTGTAAAGGGAGGGTCAGTAGTTGGAGTAATACTGACTTCACAAAAAGTCGCGCTGGCATTGGTAAGACAGCTGGTGTTAGAAGTGCTGTGATTGGTTAATTACTGTAAGCCGTGCTGGTATTGGTCAAGGTACTGATTACGTAGGAGTGTTCTAATTGGTTGGTTGGTATGAGTTGCGCTGGTATTGGACGGTTGTTAGCAAATAGAATAAACAGAAGTACGAAGAGTTTGTTGTTTGTTTATTGAATTGTATTTTAGTGAGAAGGGTTGGAAAAAATGAAGCTGATTAATAAGATAAAGAGTTTCTTTAAAAAGGACAAACCAATAGTTACAAGAGAGGGAATTCCTATTCCACCTCCAAGAACAGCTGCTTCTTTTATGATGTTTGAACATGGTTATCATATGTGTACTTGGTTAGAAAATTGGGTGAAATACACAGAAGATGATGGTGTTTTAGCTTTTCTGAAGCATGGTACATTTAATGTAAGGATCCTACAGAATCTGAGAGGAAGAATGAACTCTTTAGAACCAAATCCCAGAACTACACAGTATGAAGCGCTTGAGGTATGGGAACAAGCAGCGTATGATCGAGAGAAGTATAGTGGGTGGAAGGAGATATAGGAGTATAATGTCTAGGTATCCTTTTGAAAAACGGGATGATAAAATGAAAAGATGGAGGAGAGCTGTGATAGCGGATGGTTTGTACCCAGTTTTAGTTGCTGAAGAAGCAACTGGAGGCAAATGTAAAGAGAAGAAGAAAAATGTAGAGACATCAAGGATAGATTTTGACCCGAGTGATTCTGATGATGAGTTATTAGATGACATTTTGACTAAAAGACCTCCACCTTATCAAGAGAACTCAAATGAAACAGTCCCAAATGCACCATTAATGGGAACCCCACTAATTCCGCAGGTTCCACAAGTCCCGGTAGTTACTAGAGTAGTACAAGAGAGTGAAATGGACATGCTGAATAGGATAAGAGAGGAGTTGACTCAGAAAGTTAATCAGTTGAATCTGAATGCAGAAGCATTAACAGTGCCAGTAACAATTGGACCTATAGTTCTGTTGTACGGAGAAAAACAGAATATATCAAGAGCACATGCATTGACAGTCCCAATGAATAGAGGCAGGAATGACGTGGTAACGATAGTCGATCAGGCTGAACAAGCTGAAACAAGTACTTCATTAATTGATCTGCCAGTTTGTGAGATGTTAACTGAAACCCCTAAGAGAAGTGCGCAAATGGATCCAAGGAGAATAGTGCAGAATGTCACTCCGGTATCAGGGAGTTCAATGGGACCTTCACCAGATGAATTAGATGACTGGATAAGGGGAATGGAAAAGCAAAAACCTCAACCACAGAGTATAGATGTGAGTAAACAGAGAGTGGATTTGGAAGAAATGATTATTGGTACAATAAGCCCAGACAGATTGAGCAATTATCGAGATGAGGAGTTGTTATTCCTGTGTAAAAATATTACTTAAAGAGCGAGAAATCTTCATGAAAAGTTAACAGAGGCTGCTTGTGAATATGGAGTGGACATAGAGAAGTCAAGAGTGTTACAGAAAACATATAGACTGGATTTTACTGAAAAGGATTTAGAGAGCTTGAATGCATCTGGAAAAAGATTGCAAATAAAAGAATTAATGAGTATCTTGAAGAAATGGGGAGATGTAGAACGGTGGAAAGGTAGATGGGCGAAAAAGAAAGAAGAAATGATTGCCAATAAAAATGCGTCTTTATTTCCACTAAGAGAGTCAGAACAGGCTGAAAGGGTGTGTCCAATGAGAGAAGTTCCAGGTGGTGGATATGTTCACGTTCCTTGGACAAGACAGGATATATTATCCTTTACTAATGACTTCCCTAGGTTGAGGGAAAAGCCATTTGAATGGTACAAACAAGTAGAGAGGTTTGTGAAAGTTTCAAAGGTCTTGTTGAAGGATCTGGATGGTTTATTTGAGATTGTGCAACAGATTTATGGACAGAGTGTAAGATTGCTGTTGATTGGCCTAAAGAAGAATATCCTAGAGATGCGAAAACAGGTGCACCTTCAGATGAGGTGATGAAGAAATATCATCAGGTAACCACTTACCTGAAGGGAAAAACTTCTCCGAAAGAAACAGATTGGGTTAAAATTGATCGAACAACTCAAGAACCAAAGGAGTTGGTACATGCTTATTATGAAAGGTTGTTACAGGTGTTCAAACAGTACAGTGGGTTTGAGAATGTTGGAGATAAAGATATGGGGCATTTTGTGCATTGTTTTGTATTTGGATTAAAACCAGAAATTAGTAATATGATTCAGCAACATTTGATTTGTTGGCAGAGTAAAACGGTTGATGAGATACTGAGGTATGCAAAGTATTGTAGTGATGATATTGAATCGAGGCATAAGAAGCTAAAAGAGAAAATGATGTGGGCACAAGTAAAAGTGGCAGAACAGCAAGAAGGAAACAGTGGTTCTCAAACATATTATCAGATGAAAGGTCAGAATCAGAATGGTCAAATAACGAGTGGTGGTAGAGGTAGAGCTAAAATGAATAAAGATGAAATGAAAAAGAAATATCCTTGTCATGCGTGCGGAAAATTTGGGTATTGGAAGAACGAGTGTAGATCTGTTCAGAAAAATAATGGGATAAATCAAAATTTAAATTCACAGATGCAGAGTGAGGTGGTTGTGAATCAATAACAGCAACAGCAGATAGTTACTCCACAGTTACATGTACCACAAGCTCCTATGCCAAATAATGTGAATGCTCAAGTGCAGAGATACAGTGCGAGCACTGGGTTTCACGCAGGTGAACAAATTGGTAAGAATCAAAATGTGCAAATGATTTTGCAATACTTGTTGCAGTGCAATGAGAGTGATTCAGACTCATCTCAAATGACGGTGCCTGAGGGGGAGGAAGAGTGCGTGCTTGGCGCAACTCTAGAGGTAGATCAGTCAGGTCCATTTGTTGATGGAAAAGTGGAAGGTAATGCTATTACATTCCTAGTGGACACTGGTGCTACTGTGAGAGCAGCAGAAATTCCAAGCCTACCCCTCTCGGGAGAAACTATGCAAGTCGTAGGAGTCTCCAATAAGCATATCAAAACCCCAATAACAAAGCCAATAGAAGTTCATATTGGAAGATTCAGAGACATGCATCGGTTAGTGGTATGTGATACGAGTCCGGTAAATCTTCTAGGGAGAGATTTACTGTGCAAGATGAATTGCACAATCTATTGCACACCAGAAGGTATTGCTTTCCAGACACCAGATGAGGATGTTGTGTTTAAAATGATATTAGCGAAGCAAGGGACAGAAGTGGATGAATTGTTTTCACTTCTTACTAAAGCTGATTTGCCTGTAGAGTTGAGAAATACAGTAAGGTCTAATGTATGGGACTTTGCAGGAAAAGAGATTGGTCTGATGAAAGGTGTGGATCCTATTCAGGTTGCGGTGAAACCGGGTGCAACATTTCCAAACACACCTCAATACAAAATGAGTCCCAAGATAACAGCAAGAGTTATTCCTGTGATTGACCAAATGATTGAGCAATATTTTAAGAGAAATACTAAGCAGTCCTTGTAATTCGCCTATTATGGGAATTAAAAAGCCAAGCGGAAAATATAGGATAGTACAGGGTTTACCAAAAATAAATAAAATAGTGGTACCCTGTTGCCCAATAGTGCCAAATCCAGCAGTGATTCTATATCAAATTCCCTGTGATGCAGAATGGTATATAGTAATTGATCTGTGTCAAGCATTTTTCTCGATTCCTTTACATCCGGATAGCCAGTATTTGTTTGCGTTCCGGTTCGGAGACAGTGTTTTGGCATGGTGCCGAGTTGCCCACGGGTACACAGAGAGTCCATTGATTTTTAATCAGATTTTGAAAAAATGTTTGGAGACTTTGATTATGCCAGATTTTGGTTCAGTACATTGATGACCTACTTGTGGCATCAAAAACACGAGAGGCATGTGTGACAGATACAATTGCCTTACTGAATCATCTGGCAAAAGGTGGACACAAAGTGTCACCAGCAAAATTACAGTTTTGTAAACAGGAGGTCCAATATTTGGGACACAAAATAGAGAAAGGAGTCAGGAAGGTGACACCAGAACGGATCAGTGTGATTCAACAAATGAGTCCTCCTAAAACTCAGAAGGAAGTGCGAATGTTCTTGGGAATGGTTGGATACTGCAGACAGTGGATCAGTGGCTTTTCACTAATTGCAAAGCTTCTACAGAGGTTGACACCCAAAGATGTGACTGATCCGATTGAATTGGATGATGAAAGCATGAAAGCTTTTATTGAGTTACGAGACAGTCTTTGTCGAGCACCTGCATTGGGAATGCTGGATTATACAAAGAATTTTGCGTTGTACTGTTGTGAGAGAGATGGGTGTGCACTTTCATTTTTGACTCAGAGACATGGAATGGCACGACGTCCAGTGGCATATTTTTCTGCTACTTTGGATTCAGTGGCTGCAGCGCTACCAGGTTGTTTGAAAGCAGTAGCTGCTAATTGTGTGAGCTTGGAACAAAGTGAAGCGATTGTGATGGGACATTCAGTTAAAGTATATGTGCCACACTCAATTGAGAATCTTTTGACAAGAATACGTACACAGCACATGACCTATATTCGGCTGACTAGGTATGAAAGCGTAATATTAGGTGCTGAAAATGTGACTGTGGTGAGACGTACGACAATAAACCCGGCAACATTGTTGCCTAGTCCATTTTGTGAGGAAGTGAAAGAGGAAGCAGATCACGATTGTTTGGATGTGACAGATTTGTGCACGAAACCAAGGCCAGACATTAAGGATACTCCGCTAGAGGAATCAGATAGTGTGATGTTTGTTGACGGATCTTGTCTGAGAAATGAAAAGGGCGTATTGAGTTCTGCCTATGCAGTATGTACAGTGGCTGTGGTTCTGGAAGCATCTGTCTAAAAGGGGTAAATTCTGCACAAATTGCTGAGCTCATAGCTTTGATTAGAGCATGCAAAATTGGCAAAAATTTGAAAGTAACCATATTTACTGACAGTCAATATGGTTTTGGGGTGGTTCACGATTTCGGTCAATTATGGATGCAAAGGGGATTTCTGACTTCTTCAGGTTCTCTGATCAGAAATAGTAAAAATGTGAAAGATTTATTGGATGCTTTGCAATTGCCCAAGAAAATTGCGGTAGTTAAATGTTCTGCACGTAAGTCAGGAAATGATTATGTGACGAGCGGCAACAGATACGCTGATCAAGTAGCGCGTTTCTGTGCACAAAATTCAATTGCAATAAACAGAGGGGTGGAGAAGACAAATATTGATTGCCACCTGATGTTTTTCTCCTGGGAAACTTGGGATGAGATTAGACAGTTACAAGAAGAAGCAAGTGATGAGGAAAAGGAAATTTGGAAAAAATCAGTCTGCAAGAAGAGAGCAGAAGATGAAGTTTGGGTATATATAGATGAAAGACCAGTTATGCCAGATTCTTTACTATCCCAAATGGCAAGGGTATACCATGGAATTGCACATGTTGGAAGAGATGCAATGATTAGGCTCTTCAAGCAGTCATGGTATAACCCAAAATTCAGGGTCATTGCAGAGAGTCTATGCCAAAGGTGTGTTATTTGTCAGCAGCAAAATCCAGGCAGAAAGACAGTTGTGAGTTGGGGACGAATTGGAAAGGCAGCAGGACCATTTATGAGGCTCCAGCTCAATTTCATCGAGCTTCCCCCATGTAACGGACTAAAATATGTGTTAGTTGTTGCTTGTTTGTTTTCTCGTTGGGTAGAAGCTTATCCAACAAGAAGGAATGATAGCTAGACTGTTGCGAAGTTGCTACTAAGAGAACTAATTCCAAGGTTCGGTTTTCCAGTCACTTTAGAGATAGATGGGGGATCTCATTTTAATAATGAGATAATTCGGATGATCTGTGCAGCATTGCAGATTGAGCAGAAGCTGCATTGTGCCTATCGACCAGAAGCATCTGGACTGGTCGAGCAAATTAATGGCACTATAAAATCTAGACTGGGAAAAGTATGTGCATCCACAACACTGAAATGGCCTGACGCTTTACCCCTGGTATTGATGAGTCTTAGAAGTATTCCAGATATAAAGACTGTATTGAGTCCTCATGAAGTGCTAATGGGAAGAGCAATGAGACAAGTGAATGTACCAGGAAACAAACTGATGAATATTTCTGATGATCTAGTGCTTGATTATTGCAAAGAATTGGCTGATCTGGTGCGTTCTGTGTCTCATCAGGTTGGAGAGATTGTAACCACAACACAGACGGATCAAGCACATGATCTGAGTCCAGGAGAGTGGGTTCTTGTCAAGAAACACATGAGGAAATCGTGTTTAGAACCCAGGTGGCATGGACAGTATCAGATTATTTTGGTGACAACAACAGCAGTGAAGTGTGGTGGCTTGCCAAACTGGATCCACGCAAGTCATACCAGAAGAGTCCCAAGTCCACTTGAAAGAGAAAGTGAGCAGCAACTGGTGAATAAAGATAAGAAACCAGAAGCTGGAGGTTGTGAAGTTAAAGAATCTAGAGAGACAGATTCTGACAAGCTTGATGATGATGAACAACCAAGCACAAGTCAAGTAGAGTGGGCATCAGCTACTGGGTCTCGTAAGACTGCTGTTGAGCAAGTGGAAAAGGAAGTTACTGAAAATCAAGAGCAAGTTCAACAAAGAAAGGGACTAAATAAAAGAACCTGTGAACCAGAAAGAAAAGGTGAAGAAGTGGTTCAAGCTAAGAGAGCAAAAAGGGTGACAATTGGCCAAGTGGAGTAAAAAGACTGAAATACACTCTTGAAAGGAGGAAACCAGAACAAATAAATGAAGTATCAAGTCAAACTGAACAAGAAGAATCAGAAGAATTAGTACGAAGAACGAAGAGAAAAAGAATCCCAAGCAAGAAATACACAGCTACTGAATGGACATATGTAATATTGGAAGAAATTGAGAGTACAGATCAAATAGAAAGAGAAGTTGGTACTGAGCAAATTGATGAAAGCAAATTGAGACCGCCTTAAAAGAAGAACAGTGAAAAATTAAGGTGCAACAAAATTCAGTGAAAATATTTGGGAAGTTCCAGATTATTTGAAGAAGACTCTTAAAATAAAAAAATAAAAAAAGAGGGGGTAAAGAAGAAAGCCTTCTTCTTGAAGTGTAGGATACACTATTTTCCGGTGGTTTTTTTGGACAAGTTTGTCAAAAATCTTTTTAGAGAATTGTTAGGAATTTTCTTAGGTTTTTCTTAGATTTTTATTTTTTTATTAGTATACAAAATGGCAGAAGATATAGTGACTGGAAATCAAGAGCATAGGGGTCGATTCCGATTCGGGCCGGAAAAAGCACCGACCGACTCGGATCCGGAAATTATACCGACCGACACGTACCTGTGGCGCCCGACACGCCAAGTACGATGCAATGCGTGCAAAATCCGACCGACACGTACCGAACCCAAGTCGAACGACCGAGCCGCACGGAAAACAGCAATCCGGTCGGAAAAACAGGCGAATCCAACCGACCGACACGCACCCGGAACAAATCCGACCGAAACGTACACACGAACTCCAAACCGCAAAGTACGATGCAAGGCGCGAAAACCACGAGCGAGTCGGACGGAGGCCAAGCCGTACGACCGACACGCATACAAAACCGAGCCGAAGCAACACAAAACACCGCGACCGACGCGTACGCAGCATAGAAAACTGCACAAACACAGCGTGAACGAAACGGAGAATACCGTACGAGACAAATGCAGGGTCCGACTCGGTCACAAGAACGTTTCCAACATACACAGACAGTACAAAGGAAAAATCACACAAAAAAAGGCCAAACAAGCAATTACTAAGCCAATAAATACTGGGGGGGGGTGGGGACAGAGAACAAAGACACACCCACAACTCCACCCATATCAAGGACACAAATCACAACCATGATCCTTTGCAAATGCCATTCCACTGCCAGCACCCAAGAGAAAGCAACCACACACCCACAGCTCATTCCTCACACAAGCCACACACCATCAGCACACCAACAAATACCTACCTCACATACACCCAGCAAAACACACACTCACACACCCTCACCTGCACACCAACACACACATCACTCACCATCACCACCCATCACCATGCCCCCAAGA
Source organism: Calotriton arnoldi (assembly GCA_963921515.1). Lineage (NCBI taxonomy): Eukaryota > Metazoa > Chordata > Amphibia > Caudata > Salamandridae > Calotriton > Calotriton arnoldi. The sequence goes on along the minus strand of CAWUFW010018753.1, from coordinate 20,624 downwards.
AGAATCACAAGTTCCTAGATTGTGAATTGGAAGTCATGGTAGACGAGATCCTCAGGGTAGAGCCACAGCTGTTTGGCACACTGGTCCAACAGACCCCCATCTCCCAGAAAACCAAGATGTGGGAGAGGATCATCAACAGGGTGAATGCACTATCACCATGTCGGCGCACAAAGAGCGACATCCAGAACAGGTGGTATGACGTGCGCAGGAGGGTATGGGACCTGCTCAAGAAAGACTACATCAACAGCCAACACACCGGCAGTGGCCCTCCTGCCAAGCCAATATACCTCAGGCCCTGGGAGGAGAAGGTGCGGGCCATCCTTCCGCCAGTGAGCGTATATGGACTAGAGAACATCCCAGAGCCTGGTGAGTACACAACAAATGTACACAATATACTGCCACAAAACACACACACATCACTGTCAAGGGGAGAGTCAAACCATGCACTCATAGCAATTACACAGCAACCAGAACAGAATCATCCCAAAATGTGTATGCCAGTCAGATAAACACAACACATGCCATCAAAAAAGTCACATCCAACTGTGCCATCACATGTACAAACACAACTACAACTACAGCTAGGCAGTGGCACAAATAGAACTAACAAACACATCCAGACATGTAGCCACCACAACAACACCAACACACAGTGAAGACCACTCAAAGGAAGGAATTCTGTGTATGCTGGCCAAGTCAGTGTAGCCAATAGCATCATGGGAGTCGCAGTCACACATATTGCCCCCCACAACTGTCCCATCAACACCACCATGAACCATGCGCACATCACAGGGAGTGGAGAAGGACTCACAAGATGGCTGACACTGGCAACTGCTGTGGGGAGCACAAGGCCCTGCTGGCAACTGTGCACCAACAAACAGCAGGACACCACTGACTGACATCCTGAGAGACAACTTCCACTCCCTGCAATGCAAGCACGTTCCATGGTGGGATATCTGGCTGGCTGGGTGGGAAGGAGGACTTGCAGCACTGACCATAGTCACAAGCACCTCCCCTCTCACACCCCCCAACACAAACTCCACAGAACCCACCTGGTAGAATGCAATGCCCCCCATCCTAACACAAGATCCCACAAAGAACCACCACCCTGGGTTATGTTGTGTGAAGCACAGGGACACTCTTGGGACTCTTAGCCAAACAACTGCCAGGACAACACTCCCAGCCATCCTGTCAGCACAGCCAGCCCACCCCACAGGGAAGCAGAATCAAAAGGAAGGAAGCATGGGCATGCTGGGAAGGGGGTGGAGGCAATAGCATGATGCGAGTCGTAGTCACTGATATTGGTCACCCCCACAACTGTCCCATCAACACCACCCTGAACCATGCTCACATCACAGGGAGTGGAGAAGGACTCACAAGATGGCTGACACTGGCTACTGCTGTGGGGAGCACAAGGCCCTGCTGGCAACTGTGCACCAACAAACAGCAGGACACCACTGACTGACATCCTGAGAGACAACTTCCACTCCCTGCAATGCAAGCACGTTCCATGGTGGGATAACTGGCTGGCTGGGTGGGTGGGAAGGAGGACTTGCAGCACTGACCATAGTCACAAGCACCTCCCCTCACACACCCCAACACAAACTCCACAGAACCCACCTGGTAGAATGCAATGCCCCCATCCTAACACAAGATCCCACAAAGAACCACCACCCTGGGTTATGTTGTGTGAAGCACAGGGACACTCTTAGCCAAACAACTGCCAGGACAACACTCCCAGCCATCCTGTCAGCACAACCAGCCCACCCCACAGGGAAGCAGAATCAAAAGGAAGGAAGCATGGGCATGCTGGGAAGGGGGTGGAGGCAATAGCATGATGGGAGTCGTAGTCACTGATATTGGTCACCCCCACAACTGTCCCATCAACACCACCCTGAACCATGCTCACATCACAGGGAGTGGAGAAGGACTCACAAGATGGCTGACACTGGCTACTGCTGTGGGGAGCACAAGGCCCTGCTGGCAACTGTGCACCAACAAACAGCAGGACACCACTGACTGACATCCTGAGAGACAACTTCCACTCCCTGCAATGCAAGCACGTTCCATGGTGGGATAACTGGCTGGCTGGGTGGGTGGGAAGGAGGTCTTGCAGCACTGACCATAGTCACAAGCACCTCCCCTCACACACCCCCCAACACAAACTCCACAGAACCCACCTGATAGAATGCAATGCCCCCATCCTAACACAAGATCCCACAAAGAACCACCACCCTGGGTTATGTTGTGTGAAGCACAGGGACACTCTTGGGACTTTTAGCCAAACAACTGCCAGGACAACACTCCCAGCCATCCTGTCAGCACAGCCAGCCCACCCCACAGGGAAGCAGAGTCAAAAGGAAGGAAGCATGGGCATGCTGGGAAGGGGGTGGAGGCAATAGCATGATGGGAGTCATAGTCACAGCTCTACATCCCCCACCACATGGCCCAGCAAGCTCACACTCACGCATGCACATCCCACAGAGAGTGGAAAGGCCCATCAAAGATGTCTGACACTGTTGCTGTGTCGTGGGGAGCACAAGGGCATGCTGGGAACTGCACACCAACCAACAGCAGGACACCACTGTCAGCCATCTTGCCATTGCTCTCACACCCACACACACTGAACTCCCCACAAAAGCAAGTAAGTATGGGAATGCTGGGAAGTGGGGTGGAGGCAATAGCATGATGGGAGTCATAGTCACAGACATAGCTCACCCCCACAACTGTCCCATCAACACCACCCTGAACCATGCTCACATCACAGGGAGTGGAGAAGGACTCACAAGATGGCTGACACTGGCTACTGCTGTGGGGAGCACAAGGCCCTGCTGGCAACTGTGCACCAGCAAACAGCAGGACACCACTGACTGACATCCTGAGAGACAACTTCCACTCCCTGCAATGCAAGCACAGTCCATGGTGGGATAACTGACTGGCTGGGTGGGTGGGAAGGAGGGTCAGCTGTCAACCAAACACAACCAATGCAGACCATGTTCACACCCCAAAAATACATAGAAATGCCCAAATAATGCAGGACAATGTGCCACACCAATATCAACCCCTGACTGTGACGACTTAGGACAATGCAATGTACAGGCCCGCACCCAGAGGCACAGTCACAACTGTCATGTGTGTCAACCATTGATGCCTGCAGAAACATAACATACATTGTGTGTGTCTCCCAAAAACAGGTGATGATGGGGACACAACAGCAGACGCTGAGGAGTCCCAGGCTCAAGAGGATGCGGAGCTCACTGGCGTCGTACAGCCTCTGCCCTCCTCGGACGAAGAAGACCAACCAGGCACATCCGGTGCAAGTCTAAATGCAGCACCAGCAGGACCACCAGCTGCAGCACCAGCAGGACCACCAGCTGCACCCCCTGCACCCACCCCTCCAACGACTGTCACCACAAATACCATCCCTGCCGACATGGACAGAACAAGGAGCAACACCAGCACAGGGATCCTGGACCAACCTGGGGCCATGGACACCACCACCACCACCAACCCCCAAGGTGGACCAGGGTCATCTGTGCGTGCCACTGCATGCACTGCACATGTCAGCAGGGGTGGTGGGAGGGGTGGGAGACAGAGGTCGCTGCTTGCAGAGGTTGCTGGTGTGCATGATGACCCACAACTGGTACGCATAGCTGATGCGTACCAGTCCAGCACCGGAGACCTCAGCCAGGTAGTGGGGCTCCTCAGAGACATGAAACAGCAGCAGGCTGCCCATCATGCCCGCTTGGACTCTCACATGTCCCACGTGGAGTCACACATGTCCCGCGTGGACTCACACATGTCCCGCGTGGAGTCCAAGTGGGATGCACTGCATGAGATGACGGCGGTGCACAGGGACATTTTACAATGCCTCCGCCAGATGAACAGCAACCAGTCCACACCTCCCTGTGTGCCAACAACATCTGGTGCCGAACAAACTGCAACTGCCACAGGGAGGGAGGATGACTCTGGCGGAGAGTCCCCTGCACCGCAGCAGCCTGTACTTGAGGGCCCCCCCCAAGAAGAGGGGTCGTCCGAGGAGGGGCAAGTGAGAGGCCGATGGCCAAGCGCAACTCCCAGGAAGCCTGAACCTGTTCTGGATGTTCACCTTTGTGCACAGACTGTTCACCCTGTTGACGGCAACACTACTCCCACACATTGCATGGGGAGTACAAGTTGGACCAATGTGTCAGACAACTGTGGCCCGATACTGGGGATTCTGTCTACCAGGACTTTCAATTCACCTAGGAACTTCTGATTGCAAGATTTATGTACAGCACTACCCATCCTATGCACTATTCACACAATAAACACACTAATACACCATACTTGCCTCTGTTGTGATTCCAACGTGGGTGCTGTTATGGGGATGATGAACTGCAAAATTACACTGTGTATGCGAACTGCAACAGCAAGTACAACACAGGCATGTGAGTAAAGGCAACGTGACACATATGAGGGAGACACACCACCAAGGCTACACAACACATACACACCTAGGCCATCTGACTCATTGCCTACACTGATGTTGCCAGGGAAGACGGTGCAATGCACAGACACCACACCCATTCCCAGTTGTAGTCAAGTAGCACACAGGTGCAGTAAGCAAATGGCAGTCAAATGTGTGACCACAGACAACGCACATCACAAAGTGAAGCACAGGTTTATTACACAGTTGCAACATGTCGTAACCACTACAGATGCAAGGTAATCCCACCTGGCAGCGGGCACACAGTCAACAACTGTAGACGGAAGGAAGTCCATGGGTGTGGCGCACATCACCTGTAGGGACACAACAGCTACCAGCCTGGAAGTGCAATCACGTCGTCGGTGGACACAGTTGACCAAACGAATCTGAAAGTACCCTGTGAAGGGCAGAAATGACACACAATCAAAAGCAATGGAGTACAGGACAGAACAGCAAAACTCATGCACAATACATGTTACAAGATACCCACCCAGAACCAAGTTAGCATGTCAACACTGTTGGGGAGTACAGCCCACCTGTAAGCACACATCGCAACACACATCCAGTCAAGTAGCCCATGGACACACTCCAACAGCACCAGAGCACCACCTACACATCATGCCAACTCACATCATTGACATGACACCTCAGGATACTCACATTCAGCTAAAGAAGTTGGTGATGAGCTGTGTGCGGACATCACCCTCATCATCATCATCATCATCGTCACTGGCATTGTGGTCCAGGCCAGGATCCTCCACAGGTGGCGGATGTTGGTCATTGTCATCCTGGATGAGAGGCAACTCCTTCCGCACTGCCAGGTTGTGGAGCATGCAGCAGACGATGATAATCTTGCACACTTTCGCAGGGGCATATGGGAGGGACCCTCCGGTCTTGTCCAGGCAGCGGAAGCGGCTCTTCAGGAGACCAAATGTCCGCTCAATCACTCTCCTGGTCCGACCATGTGCCTCATTGTAGCGCATCTGGGCTGGTGTCACAGGGTTCCTGAGGGGTGTCAGCAACCACGGCATGTTGGGGTATCCCGAGTCACCTACGGACAGACAAGTGCACATTAGCTGACTTGGAAAAGTGGGCGGAATACTACAGATCAGATCACACACAATGGCACAAAGTCAGTACACACCGACAAGCCAGGCACGCTGGTTCTGCATCTGTGCCATCATCCTGGGGATGCGACTACTCCTCATCACAAAGTCATCGTGTGCTGAACCAGGGAAACGGGCACACACGTGTGTGATGGTCATGTCTGCAAGACACACCACCAGTGCATTGACCGAGTGGTAGTGCTTGCGGTTCCTGTAGGCCTGCTCCTGGGCCTGTGGTGGTACCAAAGCCACATGTGTCCCATCAATGGAGCCAATGACATGCGGCATCCTCCCCAGGGCATAAAAGTCACTCTTCACGTCAGTGAGTCGTCGCAGTCTAGGGAAATAGATGTACCGGTTCAGGAATAGCAACATTGCCGCCAAAACATCGCGGAGCACACGGCTCAACATGGTCTGTGACATCCCACCAGCAGTCGCCACAGTATGTTGGAAGGTACCGGTGGCAAAGAAGTGTAGGGCTGCCATCACCTTCACCTTGGGGGTCAGCGCTGTAGGATACGGCCGGCCAGGCTGCAAATGTGGGGACAACTGCACTGCCAAATCCTCAATCAGCTGCCTGGTGAAGCGGTACCGTCGGATGCTGTCCCGTTCCACCATCGTTGCCAGGTCTGGGAATGGTCGATGGACAGCAGGAGCCCTGCAGTGCAGAGGAGAAGTAAGCAAGATTGTCAGTCACCCCACATATGCGGCATTGAACACACTCAATATCCCAACATACATCATTATGAGGCACAACTACATGAAGTGTGCAGTTCCGTAAGGACATGTATGGTACATACATGGCCAACATCTGTCAACACGGTCCAACAGGTGGCATCAATTAGTCCCAGGTTGGCCCATTGGATATCATGAGGCCGTGTCACAGTTCCCATCTCCTGCTGCCGTGTCACAATCACCCCCAACAGTGACATGTGAGGACAGATGTGCCCCAGGCACCACAGCTCAACGACAGGTACATTCCCAGGGACCCTGTATTGCCACATGGACACTGGCATTACATGGAGTATCATGTATACACCACAGCAAAACAACCATGACCCCCACAGGTAGTGGTCCCACTTGCCACGGCAGGACAGACATGGACGTCTGTGACACACACACGCACAACATCAAAGTCCATGCACACACAACGTGGATGTGGAGACTGTCTCCCATTGTGCACATGAAATCAGAGACATTGTAAACACTACATGCACAAAGACTGTGGAGGACCATCACTATTGTGCCACTGGGACACCCTGGCTCAAACATACCGTCCCACATGGGACTCACGGGGTATGTGACATGACATACACATACACCACCGTGAAATGTGACCATGGCACATGCACAGATATGAACAGTTGCACATCACAGTGGTCATGTACACGTAACATCCAGGATCCTGTCCCCATTAACACGTGCACAGCCTGGGGGTGGCTGCCCACAGGTGACACCCACAGGACAACATGTACACCAACATACACAAAATAGGAAATGCAGCCTTACATGCCTTATGATAAAGTTTGGACAGGCTGTCGTGATGTAGGTGTGCCCCTCACTCCCTGGGAGCTGTCTGTGGCTGGCATATGTCCATCTGAGACAGGCATGCTGACATATGCCAGTCACATGTACAGTGATGCGTTGAACAGCAATGGACCGATCGGTGCCCCCGGCCGGCCCATTGCATTCAATGTGTGCGGGTACGCGTTGTACCCCTGTACGCGTTGAACTGCAATGGACCGATCGGTGCCCCCGGCCGGCCCATTGCATTCAATGTGTGCGGGTACGCGTTGTCCCCTGTACGCGTTGTACTGCAATGGACCGATCGATGCCCCCGGCCGGCCCATTGCATTCAATGTGTGCGGGTACGCGTTGTACCCCTGTACGCGTTGTACCCCTGTACGCGTTGAACTGCAATGAACCGATCGGTGCCCCCGGCCGGCCCATTGCATTCAATGTGTGCGGGTACGCGTTGTACCCCTGTACGCGTTGTACCGCAATGGACCGATCGAGTTGGTACATGCTTATTATGAAAGGTTGTTACAGGTGTTCAAACAGTACAGTGGGTTTGAGAATGTTGGAGATAAAGATATGGGGCATTTTGTGCATTGTTTTGTATTTGGATTAAAACCAGAAATTAGTAATATGATTCAGCAACATTTGATTTGTTGGCAGAGTAAAACGGTTGATGAGATACTGAGGTATGCAAAGTATTGTAGTGATGATATTGAATCGAGGCATAAGAAGCTAAAAGAGAAAATGATGTGGGCACAAGTAAAAGTGGCAGAACAGCAAGAAGGAAACAGTGGTTCTCAAACATATTATCAGATGAAAGGTCAGAATCAGAATGGTCAAATAACGAGTGGTGGTAGAGGTAGAGCTAAAATGAATAAAGATGAAATGAAAAGAAATATCCTTGTCATGCGTGCGGAAAATTTGGGTATTGGAAGAACGAGTGTAGATCTGTTCAGAAAAATAATGGGATAAATCAAAATTTAAATTCACAGATGCAGAGTGAGGTGGTTGTGAATCAATAACAGCAACAGCAGATAGTTACTCCACAGTTACATGTACCACAAGCTCCTATGCCAAATAATGTGAATGCTCAAGTGCAGAGATACAGTGCGAGCACTGGGTTTCACGCAGGTGAACAAATTGGTAAGAATCAAAATGTGCAAATGATTTTGCAATACTTGTTGCAGTGCAATGAGAGTGATTCAGACTCATCTCAAATGACGGTGCCTGAGGGGGAGGAAGAGTGCGTGCTTGGCGCAACTCTAGAGGTAGATCAGTCAGGTCCATTTGTTGATGGAAAAGTGGAAGGTAATGCTATTACATTCCTAGTGGACACTGGTGCTACTGTGAGAGCAGCAGAAATTCCAAGCCTACCCCTCTCGGGAGAAACTATGCAAGTCGTAGGAGTCTCCAATAAGCATATCAAAACCCCAATAACAAAGCCAATAGAAGTTCATATTGGAAGATTCAGAGACATGCATCGGTTAGTGGTATGTGATACGAGTCCGGTAAATCTTCTAGGGAGAGATTTACTGTGCAAGATGAATTGCACAATCTATTGCACACCAGAAGGTATTGCTTTCCAGACACCAGATGAGGATGTTGTGTTTAAAATGATATTAGCGAAGCAAGGGACAGAAGTGGATGAATTGTTTTCACTTCTTACTAAAGCTGATTTGCCTGTAGAGTTGAGAAATACAGTAAGGTCTAATGTATGGGACTTTGCAGGAAAAGAGATTGGTCTGATGAAAGGTGTGGATCCTATTCAGGTTGCGGTGAAACCGGGTGCAACATTTCCAAACACACCTCAATACAAAATGAGTCCCAAGATAACAGCAAGAGTTATTCCTGTGATTGACCAAATGATTGAGCAATATTTTAAGAGAAATACTAAGCAGTCCTTGTAATTCGCCTATTATGGGAATTAAAAAGCCAAGCGGAAAATATAGGATAGTACAGGGTTTACCAAAAATAAATAAAATAGTGGTACCCTGTTGCCCAATAGTGCCAAATCCAGCAGTGATTCTATATCAAATTCCCTGTGATGCAGAATGGTATATAGTAATTGATCTGTGTCAAGCATTTTTCTCGATTCCTTTACATCCGGATAGCCAGTATTTGTTTGCGTTCCGGTTCGGAGACAGTGTTTTGGCATGGTGCCGAGTTGCCCACGGGTACACAGAGAGTCCATTGATTTTTAATCAGATTTTGAAAAAATGTTTGGAGACTTTGATTATGCCAGATTTTGGTTCAGTACATTGATGACCTACTTGTGGCATCAAAAACACGAGAGGCATGTGTGACAGATACAATTGCCTTACTGAATCATCTGGCAAAAGGTGGACACAAAGTGTCACCAGCAAAATTACAGTTTTGTAAACAGGAGGTCCAATATTTGGGACACAAAATAGAGAAAGGAGTCAGGAAGGTGACACCAGAACGGATCAGTGTGATTCAACAAATGAGTCCTCCTAAAACTCAGAAGGAAGTGCGAATGTTCTTGGGAATGGTTGGATACTGCAGACAGTGGATCAGTGGCTTTTCACTAATTGCAAAGCTTCTACAGAGGTTGACACCCAAAGATGTGACTGATCCGATTGAATTGGATGATGAAAGCATGAAAGCTTTTATTGAGTTACGAGACAGTCTTTGTCGAGCACCTGCATTGGGAATGCTGGATTATACAAAGAATTTTGCGTTGTACTGTTGTGAGAGAGATGGGTGTGCACTTTCATTTTTGACTCAGAGACATGGAATGGCACGACGTCCAGTGGCATATTTTTCTGCTACTTTGGATTCAGTGGCTGCAGCGCTACCAGGTTGTTTGAAAGCAGTAGCTGCTAATTGTGTGAGCTTGGAACAAAGTGAAGCGATTGTGATGGGACATTCAGTTAAAGTATATGTGCCACACTCAATTGAGAATCTTTTGACAAGAATACGTACACAGCACATGACCTATATTCGGCTGACTAGGTATGAAAGCGTAATATTAGGTGCTGAAAATGTGACTGTGGTGAGACGTACGACAATAAACCCGGCAACATTGTTGCCTAGTCCATTTTGTGAGGAAGTGAAAGAGGAAGCAGATCACGATTGTTTGGATGTGACAGATTTGTGCACGAAACCAAGGCCAGACATTAAGGATACTCCGCTAGAGGAATCAGATAGTGTGATGTTTGTTGACGGATCTTGTCTGAGAAATGAAAAGGGCGTATTGAGTTCTGCCTATGCAGTATGTACAGTGGCTGTGGTTCTGGAAGCATCTGTCTAAAAGGGGTAAATTCTGCACAAATTGCTGAGCTCATAGCTTTGATTAGAGCATGCAAAATTGGCAAAAATTTGAAAGTAACCATATTTACTGACAGTCAATATGGTTTTGGGGTGGTTCACGATTTCGGTCAATTATGGATGCAAAGGGGATTTCTGACTTCTTCAGGTTCTCTGATCAGAAATAGTAAAAATGTGAAAGATTTATTGGATGCTTTGCAATTGCCCAAGAAAATTGCGGTAGTTAAATGTTCTGCACGTAAGTCAGGAAATGATTATGTGACGAGCGGCAACAGATACGCTGATCAAGTAGCGCGTTTCTGTGCACAAAATTCAATTGCAATAAACAGAGGGGTGGAGAAGACAAATATTGATTGCCACCTGATGTTTTTCTCCTGGGAAACTTGGGATGAGATTAGACAGTTACAAGAAGAAGCAAGTGATGAGGAAAAGGAAATTTGGAAAAAATCAGTCTGCAAGAAGAGAGCAGAAGATGAAGTTTGGGTATATATAGATGAAAGACCAGTTATGCCAGATTCTTTACTATCCCAAATGGCAAGGGTATACCATGGAATTGCACATGTTGGAAGAGATGCAATGATTAGGCTCTTCAAGCAGTCATGGTATAACCCAAAATTCAGGGTCATTGCAGAGAGTCTATGCCAAAGGTGTGTTATTTGTCAGCAGCAAAATCCAGGCAGAAAGACAGTTGTGAGTTGGGGACGAATTGGAAAGGCAGCAGGACCATTTATGAGGCTCCAGCTCAATTTCATCGAGCTTCCCCATGTAACGGACTAAAATATGTGTTAGTTGTTGCTTGTTTGTTTTCTCGTTGGGTAGAAGCTTATCCAACAAGAAGGAATGATAGCTAGACTGTTGCGAAGTTGCTACTAAGAGAACTAATTCCAAGGTTCGGTTTTCCAGTCACTTTAGAGATAGATGGGGGATCTCATTTTAATAATGAGATAATTCGGATGATCTGTGCAGCATTGCAGATTGAGCAGAAGCTGCATTGTGCCTATCGACCAGAAGCATCTGGACTGGTCGAGCAAATTAATGGCACTATAAAATCTAGACTGGGAAAAGTATGTGCATCCACAACACTGAAATGGCCTGACGCTTTACCCCTGGTATTGATGAGTCTTAGAAGTATTCCAGATATAAAGACTGTATTGAGTCCTCATGAAGTGCTAATGGGAAGAGCAATGAGACAAGTGAATGTACCAGGAAACAAACTGATGAATATTTCTGATGATCTAGTGCTTGATTATTGCAAAGAATTGGCTGATCTGGTGCGTTCTGTGTCTCATCAGGTTGGAGAGATTGTAACCACAACACAGACGGATCAAGCACATGATCTGAGTCCAGGAGAGTGGGTTCTTGTCAAGAAACACATGAGGAAATCGTGTTTAGAACCCAGGTGGCATGGACAGTATCAGATTATTTTGGTGACAACAACAGCAGTGAAGTGTGGTGGCTTGCCAAACTGGATCCACGCAAGTCATACCAGAAGAGTCCCAAGTCCACTTGAAAGAGAAAGTGAGCAGCAACTGGTGAATAAAGATAAGAAACCAGAAGCTGGAGGTTGTGAAGTTAAAGAATCTAGAGAGACAGATTCTGACAAGCTTGATGATGATGAACAACCAAGCACAAGTCAAGTAGAGTGGGCATCAGCTACTGGGTCTCGTAAGACTGCTGTTGAGCAAGTGGAAAAGGAAGTTACTGAAAATCAAGAGCAAGTTCAACAAAGAAAGGGACTAAATAAAAGAACCTGTGAACCAGAAAGAAAAGGTGAAGAAGTGGTTCAAGCTAAGAGAGCAAAAAAGGGTGACAATTGGCCAAGTGGAGTAAAAAGACTGAAATACACTCTTGAAAGGAGGAAACCAGAACAAATAAATGAAGTATCAAGTCAAACTGAACAAGAAGAATCAGAAGAATTAGTACGAAGAACGAAGAGAAAAAGAATCCCAAGCAAGAAATACACAGCTACTGAATGGACATATGTAATATTGGAAGAAATTGAGAGTACAGATCAAATAGAAAGAGAAGTTGGTACTGAGCAAATTGATGAAAGCAAATTGAGACCGCCTTAAAAGAAGAACAGTGAAAAATTAAGGTGCAACAAAATTCAGTGAAAATATTTGGGAAGTTCCAGATTATTTGAAGAAGACTCTTAAAATAAAAAAATAAAAAAGAGGGGGTAAAGAAGAAAGCCTTCTTCTTGAAGTGTAGGATACACTATTTTCCGGTGGTTTTTTGGACAAGTTTGTCAAAAATCTTTTAGAGAATTGTTAGGAATTTTCTTAGGTTTTTCTTAGATTTTTATTTTTTTATTAGTATACAAAATGGCAGAAGATATAGTGACTGGAAATCAAGAGCATAGGGTCGATTCCGATTCGGGCCGGAAAAAGCACCGACCGACTCGGATCCGGAAATTATACCGACCGACACGTACCTGTGGCGCCCGACACGCCAAGTACGATGCAATGCGTGCAAAATCCGACCGACACGTACCGAACCCAAGTCGAACGACCGAGCCGCACGGAAAACAGCAATCCGGTCGGAAAAACAGGCGAATCCAACCGACCGACACGCACCCGGAACAAATCCGACCGAAACGTACACACGAACTCCAAACCGCAAAGTACGATGCAAGGCGCGAAAACCACGAGCGAGTCGGACGGAGGCCAAGCCGTACGACCGACACGCATACAAAACCGAGCCGAAGCAACACAAAACACCGCGACCGACGCGTACGCAGCATAGAAAACTGCACAAACACAGCGTGAACGAAACGGAGAATACCGTACGAGACAAATGCAGGGTCCGACTCGGTCACAAGAACGTTTCCAACATACACAGACAGTACAAAGGAAAAATCACACAAAAAAAGGCCAAACAAGCAATTACTAAGCCAATAAATACTGGGGGGTGGGGACAGAGAACAAAGACACACCCACAACTCCACCCATATCAAGGACACAAATCACAACCATGATCCTTTGCAAATGCCATTCCACTGCCAGCACCCAAGAGAAAGCAACCACACACCCACAGCTCATTCCTCACACAAGCCACACACCATCAGCACACCAACAAATACCTACCTCACATACACCCAGCAAAACACACACTCACACACCCTCACCTGCACACCAACACACACATCACTCACCATCACCACCCATCACCATGCCCCCAAGAAGAATCACAAGTTCCTAGATTGTGAATTGGAAGTCATGGTAGACGAGATCCTCAGGGTAGAGCCACAGCTGTTTGGCACACTGGTCCAACAGACCCCCATCTCCCAGAAAACCAAGATGTGGGAGAGGATCATCAACAGGGTGAATGCACTATCACCATGTCGGCGCACAAAGAGCGACATCCAGAACAGGTGGTATGACGTGCGCAGGAGGGTATGGGACCTGCTCAAGAAAGACTACATCAACAGCCAACACACCGGCAGTGGCCCTCCTGCCAAGCCAATATACCTCAGGCCCTGGGAGGAGAAGGTGCGGGCCATCCTTCCGCCAGTGAGCGTATATGGACTAGAGAACATCCCAGAGCCTGGTGAGTACACAACAAATGTACACAATATACTGCCACAAAACACACACACATCACTGTCAAGGGGAGAGTCAAACCATGCACTCATAGCAATTACACAGCAACCAGAACAGAATCATCCCAAAATGTGTATGCCAGTCAGATAAACACAACACATGCCATCAAAAAAGTCACATCCAACTGTGCCATCACATGTACAAACACAACTACAACTACAGCTAGGCAGTGGCACAAATAGAACTAACAAACACATCCAGACATGTAGCCACCACAACAACACCAACACACAGTGAAGACCACTCAAAGGAAGGAATTCTGTGTATGCTGGCCAAGTCAGTGTAGCCAATAGCATCATGGGAGTCGCAGTCACACATATTGCCCCCCCACAACTGTCCCATCAACACCACCATGAACCATGCGCACATCACAGGGAGTGGAGAAGGACTCACAAGATGGCTGACACTGGCAACTGCTGTGGGGAGCACAAGGCCCTGCTGGCAACTGTGCACCAACAAACAGCAGGACACCACTGACTGACATCCTGAGAGACAACTTCCACTCCCTGCAATGCAAGCACGTTCCATGGTGGGATATCTGGCTGGCTGGGTGGGAAGGAGGACTTGCAGCACTGACCATAGTCACAAGCACCTCCCCTCTCACACCCCCCAACACAAACTCCACAGAACCCACCTGGTAGAATGCAATGCCCCCATCCTAACACAAGATCCCACAAAGAACCACCACCCTGGGTTATGTTGTGTGAAGCACAGGGACACTCTTGGGACTCTTAGCCAAACAACTGCCAGGACAACACTCCCAGCCATCCTGTCAGCACAGCCAGCCCACCCCACAGGGAAGCAGAATCAAAAGGAAGGAAGCATGGGCATGCTGGGAAGGGGGTGGAGGCAATAGCATGATGCGAGTCGTAGTCACTGATATTGGTCACCCCCACAACTGTCCCATCAACACCACCCTGAACCATGCTCACATCACAGGGAGTGGAGAAGGACTCACAAGATGGCTGACACTGGCTACTGCTGTGGGGAGCACAAGGCCCTGCTGGCAACTGTGCACCAACAAACAGCAGGACACCACTGACTGACATCCTGAGAGACAACTTCCACTCCCTGCAATGCAAGCACGTTCCATGGTGGGATAACTGGCTGGCTGGGTGGGTGGGAAGGAGGACTTGCAGCACTGACCATAGTCACAAGCACCTCCCCTCACACACCCCAACACAAACTCCACAGAACCCACCTGGTAGAATGCAATGCCCCCATCCTAACACAAGATCCCACAAAGAACCACCACCCTGGGTTATGTTGTGTGAAGCACAGGGACACTCTTAGCCAAACAACTGCCAGGACAACACTCCCAGCCATCCTGTCAGCACAACCAGCCCACCCCACAGGGAAGCAGAATCAAAAGGAAGGAAGCATGGGCATGCTGGGAAGGGGGTGGAGGCAATAGCATGATGGGAGTCGTAGTCACTGATATTGGTCACCCCCACAACTGTCCCATCAACACCACCCTGAACCATGCTCACATCACAGGGAGTGGAGAAGGACTCACAAGATGGCTGACACTGGCTACTGCTGTGGGGAGCACAAGGCCCTGCTGGCAACTGTGCACCAACAAACAGCAGGACACCACTGACTGACATCCTGAGAGACAACTTCCACTCCCTGCAATGCAAGCACGTTCCATGGTGGGATAACTGGCTGGCTGGGTGGGTGGGAAGGAGGTCTTGCAGCACTGACCATAGTCACAAGCACCTCCCCTCACACACCCCCAACACAAACTCCACAGAACCCACCTGGTAGAATGCAATGCCCCCATCCTAACACAAGATCCCACAAAGAACCACCACCCTGGGTTATGTTGTGTGAAGCACAGGGACACTCTTGGGACTTTTAGCCAAACAACTGCCAGGACAACACTCCCAGCCATCCTGTCAGCACAGCCAGCCCACCCCACAGGGAAGCAGAGTCAAAAGGAAGGAAGCATGGGCATGCTGGGAAGGGGGTGGAGGCAATAGCATGATGGGAGTCGTAGTCACAGCTCTACATCCCCCACCACATGGCCCAGCAAGCTCACACTCACGCATGCACATCCCACAGAGAGTGGAAAGGCCCATCAAAGATGTCTGACACTGTTGCTGTGTCGTGGGGAGCACAAGGGCATGCTGGGAACTGCACACCAACCAACAGCAGGACACCACTGTCAGCCATCTTGCCATTGCTCTCACACCCACACACACTGAACTCCCCACAAAAGCAAGTAAGTATGGGAATGCTGGGAAGTGGGGTGGAGGCAATAGCATGATGGGAGTCATAGTCACAGACATAGCTCACCCCCACAACTGTCCCATCAACACCACCCTGAACCATGCTCACATCACAGGGAGTGGAGAAGGACTCACAAGATGGCTGACACTGGCTACTGCTGTGGGAGCACAAGGCCCTGCTGGCAACTGTGCACCAGCAAACAGCAGGACACCACTGACTGACATCCTGAGAGACAACTTCCACTCCCTGCAATGCAAGCACAGTCCATGGTGGGATAACTGACTGGCTGGGTGGGTGGGAAGGAGGGTCAGCTGTCAACCAAACACAACCAATGCAGACCATGTTCACACCCCAAAAAATACATAGAAATGCCCAAATAATGCAGGACAATGTGCCACACCAATATCAACCCCTGACTGTGACGACTTAGGACAATGCAATGTACAGGCCCGCACCCAGAGGCACAGTCACAACTGTCATGTGTGTCAACCATTGATGCCTGCAGAAACATAACATACATTGTGTGTGTCTCCCAAAAACAGGTGATGATGGGGACACAACAGCAGACGCTGAGGAGTCCCAGGCTCAAGAGGATGCGGAGCTCACTGGCGTCGTACAGCCTCTGCCCTCCTCGGACGAAGAAGACCAACCAGGCACATCCGGTGCAAGTCTAAATGCAGCACCAGCAGGACCACCAGCTGCAGCACCAGCAGGACCACCAGCTGCACCCCCTGCACCCACCCCTCCAACGACTGTCACCACAAATACCATCCCTGCCGACATGGACAGAACAAGGAGCAACACCAGCACAGGGATCCTGGACCAACCTGGGGCCATGGACACCACCACCACCACCAACCCCCAAGGTGGACCAGGGTCATCTGTGCGTGCCACTGCATGCACTGCACATGTCAGCAGGGGTGGTGGGAGGGGTGGGAGACAGAGGTCGCTGCTTGCAGAGGTTGCTGGTGTGCATGATGACCCACAACTGGTACGCATAGCTGATGCGTACCAGTCCAGCACCGGAGACCTCAGCCAGGTAGTGGGGCTCCTCAGAGACATGAAACAGCAGCAGGCTGCCCATCATGCCCGCTTGGACTCTCACATGTCCCACGTGGAGTCACACATGTCCCGCGTGGACTCACACATGTCCCGCGTGGAGTCCAAGTGGGATGCACTGCATGAGATGACGGCGGTGCACAGGGACATTTTACAATGCCTCCGCCAGATGAACAGCAACCAGTCCACACCTCCCTGTGTGCCAACAACATCTGGTGCCGAACAAACTGCAACTGCCACAGGGAGGGAGGATGACTCTGGCGGAGAGTCCCCTGCACCGCAGCAGCCTGTACTTGAGGGCCCCCCCAAGAAGAGGGGTCGTCCGAGGAGGGGCAAGTGAGAGGCCGATGGCCAAGCGCAACTCCCAGGAAGCCTGAACCTGTTCTGGATGTTCACCTTTGTGCACAGACTGTTCACCCTGTTGACGGCAACACTACTCCCACACATTGCATGGGGAGTACAAGTTGGACCAATGTGTCAGACAACTGTGGCCCGATACTGGGGATTCTGTCTACCAGGACTTTCAATTCACCTAGGAACTTCTGATTGCAAGATTTATGTACAGCACTACCCATCCTATGCACTATTCACACAATAAACACACTAATACACCATACTTGCCTCTGTTGTGATTCCAACGTGGGTGCTGTTATGGGGATGATGAACTGCAAAATTACACTGTGTATGCGAACTGCAACAGCAAGTACAACACAGGCATGTGAGTAAAGGCAACGTGACACATATGAGGGAGACACACCACCAAGGCTACACAACACATACACACCTAGGCCATCTGACTCATTGCCTACACTGATGTTGCCAGGGAAGACGGTGCAATGCACAGACACCACACCCATTCCCAGTTGTAGTCAAGTAGCACACAGGTGCAGTAAGCAAATGGCAGTCAAATGTGTGACCACAGACAACGCACATCACAAAGTGAAGCACAGGTTTATTACACAGTTGCAACATGTCGTAACCACTACAGATGCAAGGTAATCCCACCTGGCAGCGGGCACACAGTCAACAACTGTAGACGGAAGGAAGTCCATGGGTGTGGCGCACATCACCTGTAGGGACACAACAGCTACCAGCCTGGAAGTGCAATCACGTCGTCGGTGGACACAGTTGACCAAACGAATCTGAAAGTACCCTGTGAAGGGCAGAAATGACACACAATCAAAAGCAATGGAGTACAGGACAGAACAGCAAAACTCATGCACAATACATGTTACAAGATACCCACCCAGAACCAAGTTAGCATGTCAACACTGTTGGGGAGTACAGCCCACCTGTAAGCACACATCGCAACACACATCCAGTCAAGTAGCCCATGGACACACTCCAACAGCACCAGAGCACCACCTACACATCATGCCAACTCACATCATTGACATGACACCTCAGGATACTCACATTCAGCTAAAGAAGTTGGTGATGAGCTGTGTGCGGACATCACCCTCATCATCATCATCATCATCGTCACTGGCATTGTGGTCCAGGCCAGGATCCTCCACAGGTGGCGGATGTTGGTCATTGTCATCCTGGATGAGAGGCAACTCCTTCCGCACTGCCAGGTTGTGGAGCATGCAGCAGACGATGATAATCTTGCACACTTTCGCAGGGGCATATGGGAGGGACCCTCCGGTCTTGTCCAGGCAGCGGAGCGGCTCTTCAGGAGACCAAATGTCCGCTCAATCACTCTCCTGGTCCGACCATGTGCCTCATTGTAGCGCATCTGGGCTGGTGTCACAGGGTTCCTGAGGGGTGTCAGCAACCACGGCATGTTGGGGTATCCCGAGTCACCTACGGACAGACAAGTGCACATTAGCTGACTTGGAAAAGTGGGCGGAATACTACAGATCAGATCACACACAATGGCACAAAGTCAGTACACACCGACAAGCCAGGCACGCTGGTTCTGCATCTGTGCCATCATCCTGGGGATGCGACTACTCCTCATCACAAAGTCATCGTGTGCTGAACCAGGGAAACGGGCACACACGTGTGTGATGGTCATGTCTGCAAGACACACCACCAGTGCATTGACCGAGTGGTAGTGCTTGCGGTTCCTGTAGGCCTGCTCCTGGGCCTGTGGTGGTACCAAAGCCACATGTGTCCCATCAATGGAGCCAATGACATGCGGCATCCTCCCCAGGGCATAAAAGTCACTCTTCACGTCAGTGAGTCGTCGCGAGTCTAGGGAAATAGATGTGCCGGTTCAGGAATAGCAACATTGCCGCCAAAACATCGCGGAGCACACGGCTCAACATGGTCTGTGACATCCCACCAGCAGTCGCCACAGTATGTTGGAAGGTACCGGTGGCAAAGAAGTGTAGGGCTGCCATCACCTTCACCTTGGGGGTCAGCGCTGTAGGATACGGCCGGCCAGGCTGCAAATGTGGGGACAACTGCACTGCCAAATCCTCAATCAGCTGCCTGGTGAAGCGGTACCGTCGGATGCTGTCCCGTTCCACCATCGTTGCCAGGTCTGGGAATGGTCGATGGACAGCAGGAGCCCTGCAGTGCAGAGGAGAAGTAAGCAAGATTGTCAGTCACCCCACATATGCGGCATTGAACACACTCAATATCCCAACATACATCATTATGAGGCACAACTACATGAAGTGTGCAGTTCCGTAAGGACATGTATGGTACATACATGGCCAACATCTGTCAACACGGTCCAACAGGTGGCATCAATTAGTCCCAGGTTGGCCCATTGGATATCATGAGGCCGTGTCACAGTTCCCATCTCCTGCTGCCGTGTCACAATCACCCCCAACAGTGACATGTGAGGACAGATGTGCCCCAGGCACCACAGCTCAACGACAGGTACATTCCCAGGGACCCTGTATTGCCACATGGACACTGGCATTACATGGAGTATCATGTATACACCACAGCAAAACAACCATGACCCCCACAGGTAGTGGTCCCACTTGCCACGGCAGGACAGACATGGACGTCTGTGACACACACACGCACAACATCAAAGTCCATGCACACACAACGTGGATGTGGAGACTGTCTCCCATTGTGCACATGAAATCAGAGACATTGTAAACACTACATGCACAAAGACTGTGGAGGACCATCACTATTGTGCCACTGGGACACCCTGGCTCAAACATACCGTCCCACATGGGACTCACGGGGTATGTGACATGACATACACATACACCACCGTGAAATGTGACCATGGCACATGCACAGATATGAACAGTTGCACATCACAGTGGTCATGTACACGTAACATCCAGGATCCTGTCCCCATTAACACGTGCACAGCCTGGGGGTGGCTGCCCACAGGTGACACCCACAGGACAACATGTACACCAACATACACAA